>QZGG01002119.1:0-44590 GCA_006409495.1 Sedum album | reverse complement strand
ACATGAGTGACCAATAAACAAAATGGGTTTTCATAAATACCAGGGATGGATGATTTTGGCTTTCCCATGCTCTTGAGCTAACTGCAACATTAGCAGATATGCTATCAGGGGCACAGTGACAGTTGATTGAGACAAAAAGTAAAGAAATAGATATACTTGCTACTGTAAACTGTAGCATCTAGCATATGTGTGCTCAACTCATAGAATTATTGTCAAGAGAAAAGGTCATTTAGATATAAATAACCACTTGAAAACCGAAACAAACAATTCCATTGTTTTGCATGAAACAATATTTACATAAGGATTACTAGATAATAGTTAGATATGAAGATGTCAACAATTCTTTTTGAGCCAAATAGTACTGCACTTTGAAATATCAGTCAACGCAATGAGCCTGAATACATTAGGCCAATATCTTTCAAATATGAGACCTTCAGTAGATAATAGTTCAAATATATATATCAAGTAAAGGACGAACTCTTCATTCGGGGATGAGACATGTACCTAGAGAGTAAGCATGAACAAAATCATGGAAGCAGACGTCTTCCAAAACTTTTGGGAAGCGGCGAACTACCTGTAAACAGATCCAACAGAGTCTCAATATCTTAAAATACAACAGATGGAAAGCCAGGTGAAACCCAACAAGTATTTATTGCTTTCTAGTTCGTTAGTCACAATATACAGTTAATTTTATTAAAATTCTTCGCATAAACAACTGCATTAGCTTTCAACTACACCATACAAAGGTTTAATACATAGGAATTACAACCTTGGAGGTGATATGCAAAAAAATCCTAATTGATTAATGTTAAAGCTTAATCTTACCTGTCCTATGTGCTCAAAATCTTTTCTAACTTTAGCTTTTAATTTGGCTGTTTCCTGGAATACCGAGCTTTGTTTGATCATCTGCAGTTCATCATTACTCCACAGGATCTGGGATCAAATAAACCGGGAGACCAAAAAAAGAATAAAAAATAAAAAATGTCAAAACTTGTGTAACAAAAGATTAATCAATTGTTATGCTGGATCAAAGAGAGCTTTAAAAATTCAAATTCAAGAGAGTGACTGATCATATAAAAGATGGCATAACGTGTATACTATCCAACTGAGCTTAATGAAAAAGAACGCATCCCTCACCGTGTTATGCATTTTTGCAGCACTAGGAAGACATCTGATGTAAGGGGCCCACTTTGAATTCTTCACACAGAAGGCATGTAATGTTCATGAATAACCATATAAAATGGAAACAATAATGCACTGACACGCTTCTCGGAGTGATAGTACTCCAACAGAATTTCATTCAATCCTAAAACAAACTCTCTGCACGTTTGTATTGGTCATAAACATCACCAATCATATACTAACTACCATTCAGATTCAGTAAACTAGTATTTTAGTTTAGACTTGAGAAGTTCAGAGTATTGCAACGAAGTCAACCAACATGGAATCAAACTTAAGATTCAAATAAATCAACCTGGCCCATCCTTGTTTCTATTAGTAAGAGCAAAGCCAGCTTCGAAACATTCCCAACTTCATCGCCTAACGCGGACCGGATCTCAGGTATCATATTAGCATCTGATATTTGCTGCAATCAAGACAAACTCAAGGATTAAACACGTGATCCAAAGACATGAACAGCACAGAAACTAATTAATGCACAGACCACACCAAATGGAACTTTCAACACAATCTCTCCTTCCCTGATCGGCTTGACGGCCACCAAACACCTGCATTTAAAAATCGCAAATTCAATAAAAAAGTTAATAAAATGGCTGAATAAGACTTCCAATTAAGCTATCAAACACCCAACCTGCCGTGACTGGATTTTCCTACTGCGACAAGAGATGAAATCTCAGCTCCAGCTTTCTGCTCCAACCATGGAAGAAAACTCAGGCATTCGGTATCCAAGCACACCTTCACCCAATCGAGAAATTAATTTGGACAAACTCAGAATAAAGCGGCATGACATAAGCGGAAATATAAATTAAAACACACATCAGTCGGTGACGACGACGCCTTGAAACGCTTCCACGTCATCGCAATCGGACGGGATTGAACGCAGCAGACGCCCCCAATACGACTGCTCAAATGCATCGCCCCAGTTAGTTTTCGAAAACGTCTGATTCTTCGGACGATAACTTTACAGTTTACTCTCTCCTTTTGCTTATCCGTAAATAAATATATTTTCGAAATAAAATAAAAGGATATCAATTTTTTAAAATAATTGTCTTCACATATTTGTGATTAAAATTCAAAAGTATTGAAAAACAGAGGGCTTACAAAAAGATGATTGAAGAAAAAAGACATTTCAGATTGACTTTGGATAGTTCTGCCATAATACAATCAGCCTCCCTGGCTCACACTTGATCTTCATCAGCAAACTTTTCGGCCAACTCCCAGTAATGAATCACCCCTGCATCACTGAAGATCTTCCGTGCAGCAGCATCAGTCAGACAATTATGCATCGAGAACTTAGAAAAGCCTGGTTTAGCTACACTCCCTTGCCACACTAACACACACTTGTTCAGCGGCTTTTCCTCCATCTCATCATCATCTTTAGTCTCCATGGATGCAGCCCAGTTTATGCGTTTAAGCATCAGTTTACTGTATCGCTTGATTGATTTGTTTCCACCTTCAACAACTACAACACTCATGGCATTGGTGACAACAGCACAGCCTGTTAGGCGATTCTCTCTGGCATTCACTTCTACCTTGAACTTCATCTGTGGATGAGAAAGGTCAATAATTTTATACACCGACACGATTGTTTCCAAGGTACTGGGATCGTCGAAAAGCTTCCTCTCCTTCTTTTCACGGCGCTCTGCAGGAGTGAGTTTCCGGGCAATGTTTCTGTCAACATGAGCTTGTTCTCGCTCAGCAGCAGCACTCCTAATTTGCATTTCCAGTTTGGTGGGATCTTGAGTAGCTTCTGATCCCAGAACCTTCATGAGATTGCTCATCTTCACTTTAGGCTTTGGAGGCTCTAGCAAGCCTTGCCTGATCATTTCTTGCCTTTCCTTCTCCCTTGCAAGGCGACGCTGTGTACGGAGTTTTTTCTGCTCCTTTTTGGTAAGCTTCAAAGGTTGAGGTGGAGGCGGAGCAGGCTCTGCAGGAGGTTCTATAGGACGGGGATGTTCAACATATATTGTGATCTTCTCCATTTTCAAATGATCATCAGTAATGTCAGCCTCTGCTATGCTATCAAGGTTGCCAGATAAAAGAAGCGGCACATCCCTGAAAAAACAAGAGTAAGCATCAATACAACTAGAGCAACAAAACTTGACAATTCATACTAAATTTGCAGCACAGAAGCAGTGTGCAGAGTTCCTCATTCCCAATGTTTACTATGCTACATGGAAGATATCGAAAGCAATATCAGTAACAACACTTAAAAGCATAAACTTACCACCACTCAATTTCTGGAATTGGATCTTTGGGCTTTCGTTTAGTAATAACTCTCTCAGCCACCTCTATCAAATTAGGATTTACATCTGGTTCAGCCTTTGCCTTAGCATACTGGGCTTGCTTTGCCTTCAGCTCCTTAGCCTGAGCTTCCCCAAATTGACTCTGCATGCGTGATCCACCAAAATTAATAAAGAGCCTGTAACTGAATACAGATATAAAAAGACCAGCTGAAGTACTTTTCATGATTAACGAAAAATTATACCTTCAGTTTTATGTGCTCGGCATCTTTAGACCATTTCCCTTCCTCCACGAACTGAAAGGTCATCCTCTTTGGCCTTAACAGTTTATTTTTATTTATTCCCATAAGTGGGTCAAAGTAAGGGTTTGATTCGGGATCAACATCCAACTCAGGTTTTAATATTTGAAATGCGTCTTTCTTTTGCTTGTTAATGTTGACCTGAAAAAATAAAATTTTAAATGAGAATGGCACAAACTTACTTAAACTTACCTCCATTGTGCAGTATCATTCCAGTAATGAGCTGCACAAAACTCACCTTCAATGTACTTAAGCTACTGGGCTTAGAAATATTAACCACGTTTCCCTGCTCATCTATCTCTCTACCAAGGGCATCCAGCCGAAGCACAGGAGCTTTAGCAGGCTTAGGTAAGATAGTTACATCACTGGGTAGCTGTCCTGGAAACAGGTTGATGAGTGGAGAAAATTCAGGATCCTTTCTGAAACCCATCTTGGCTGCAAGCTCTTGAGCACGTTTCACAGCTTCGATACTAGCGCCAGAAAGATTTCCAAGACCAGCTATGGAAGGATGGATAGGATCGGCTGAAGGCCTCACAGATGTTGCAGCACTAGCAGAAGCTCCAATGCCGATCTTTGTTCCAGGTTCAGATTTAATATTTAGGTTTGAATTAGCATTTCTATTTAACTGTGAAACAAATATGTGATTCGTCAGTCATTGAAAATGATATGCATAATTTGAGACAGGCATATGGAGCTATGGAAAACAACAGTAATATGTATGTAAGCACACAGTGACAAATAACAAAATATATACATACTAAAAATGGTAACAAAAATATTAAAAAATGCAGTAGCAAAATGAATTATCTGGTCCACAACTTACCGCCGGGAGCTTCTTTAATTTTTCTTCAATTTCTTTCCGTTTCTGAAGTGCTTTCTTAGCTTTTGCTATGGCATCAAGAGATAAATTCCCAGTTTTCCCACCAGCAGAGGATGGCCCATCTGTACTAGATTTTCCAGGAACCTCATGAATTCTGTTATTATTAACTCCCCTATTTTCATTTGTGGTAGTAATTGAAGATACCTTGGTCGGAGATGGAAAACTAGAGGGGAAAGATTTATCATTATTATTCTCAGAGTCTAAATATTGTGGTTCAGCTGCGATTCCCTGCATAGTTACAAAAAAATGATTAGCAAACAATTAAAATTATGATCATAAAGAGATAGACACGAATCAGAACTAAACCTATCCTAATGAATGCAAAGATGTCAGAAGTAAAGTGCTCCAAAGAAACAGTGCTTGTTGGATGAAGCCCTCATCAAGCCATATTCATGCTTCTATTACGAAAAGTAAACAAACACAACTTGTACATGTTATCCAACACTCTTATTCAGATCTTGCTATCTGTTTCACCAGGCAATTCAACACAACGTGTAAATTCTAAAAACTGCTCACAGATCTTTAACAGTCCAGTAATTTCAAAGAACAAAAATTGTAAGAAGGCATAAAAGCTTACATTAGCAGCGACGCCACTTCCATTAGAGTTGGAATTGTCATCAGCAGACTGCAGATGAATCTGTTCAAAATCAGGTTCATCCTTAACCTTGATTCCAGCCAAATTTGGCCTCTTGTGTCCTTCAAATCCATCCACATCAGTTTCCTCCTTAACACCATCTTCAAACTTCCTCTTCCCTCTCTTCACTTCCCTAATACCTTTCTTCTCATAATCAGCCGCTTCTTCTTCATCCTTTATCCCTTTACCTACCTCCACCTCCACTTCCTTCCCCACCCTTTCATCCCTTTCGGAAACCCTAACTCTCTTATCGTCACCTTCATCCAACTCCTCACTTCCAGCACGCTCCTTTCTCTTATACCTAGACTCATCCCTAACCCTAGCAGGCGACCTCTCGCGCCTCGAATCCCTATCTCTATCCCTACCCTCGATCGATCTCGCTCAGATCTGTGACGGTGGCGACGATGACGATCGGATTCTCGATGCTTGTAATCGTCGTCTTCATCTTCTTCTTTAACAACGTCATCCCGATGCTTGTGTTCGCGGCGGTGCTTTTCTTCTTCGACGACGTCGTCGCGATGATGGCGATGTTTGCGATCCTTGTGGTGGCTGTCTCTGGATTTCTCCTTCACGGGAAGTCGGTCCATGTCCGTAGGGCTTCGAAAACGGCGAGTGGGAGATATATCGAGAAATCTTATTTATATGACGAAGATAAGATATATTCGCTGGATTAGGATCTCATGCTGCCTACAGCATTTTGCAGCCAAACTTAAAACGACGTAGTTTTAAACACTATCGATCAAAACTGCGTCGTTTTGTAAAGGGTTCATTAATCTTGAAATTGGGTTTTAGAAAAACTACGTCGTTTTAAATTACTTCAAGTTAAACTACGTCGTTTTAAGTTTATAATTTAAAATTCAAATTTTGAATATTGGCTGTATATGGCTGTAGGCTGTACGGAATCCGGATCCATATTCGCTACGCCTGCTTTACTTTTATTAGTATTATTTTCGAATAAGAAAAATTGGAAACCGATTGTGTATTTATTTACTCAAATTTTGCTGAATCAAATTTATTTAATATACAGTTTGAACTCATTGTCTCAGAAAAACCTGAACTCATTGTCTCAGAAAAACCTGAACTCATTATCTCAGAAAGACTTAAACTCATTGTCTCAGAAAAAGTTGAACAACTTTAGCAACTGAGAGGAAAACTTAAAATCAGTTCAATGCCGAGAAATTTGTAATTTCTTAACGGCAAAAGAGTGATAGTAAAAAGTTTATGAAGAGGTGATACTTGCATCCATCTGTATACTTCATTCAAAATAAAGAGTTATTTTCAAATGTTGCAACTTACTTTAATGCTGGAATACCTCAACTGGTCTGATCTATAACTACTTTTACCTGAAAAGAAAGCCGGTCTTCAAAAACTCACTCAAAATTTTCTTAGATGTAAAATGTATTTGTATATCACTGTGTTCCAAAATTAAGAACTCATGAGTAGAAGTCTTCTATGAGCTCATCCATCAACAAGCTTTCGAGTTCGTTGCCAATGGTGTGAATTTCTTCTCCTAGATTTAACCAACTCGAATATTTGACCAATTCCTTCTTTAGGGAGTCTAAAATTTCACTTGATTCCTCTTCCACATTGCACATTACTGCCCACAGATATTTCTGATTATCTTCGATATTTGAAAATGCAGCTGCTGAGCATTCAGAGAATCCTTCTGGAAATTGAGTTTAAACTTTAAAGTAGGTGAAGTTGCACACTCAATTATATACAAGTACAAACACGAGTTTGTAAAAAAAGAGTGTAGTTGAAGAAGCATACCTTGAAGCTCAACGCTGACATGCTTAAAGTAATCTGAATCGGATGCCTCTCCTGCATTTGTCGATGATTTAAGTACTGAAACTGGACTGTTCTGACAAGCCTCCTCTGAGCTACTAGGAGATAGAGGTTCTGGGCTGAGAAACGTATCAATCACTATCTTTGGAAGAGCTTGCATAGAGTCCTATAATGGGATGATATAATGTTAACAAGACATTTATTGGTCCTAAACTTCGATAAATTGCATATAAACATGCAGTTCAAAGAGAAACCTGATATTTTTCGCTGCCACTAATGACATCAGAAGAGATCTGATCAACATTGTCTGCTAGTCCTGTTGGACATACCGAAGTTGAAACAGACAAAGCTATGCCACAGCATGTCATTTGACGAATCGTTTTTGTAGATAAACTATGATGCAATTCTTGATTGTTATCTTTAAACGACTCAAGTATCGTAGAGTAGTTCACCTTTGATGTCCTCCTACTATCCTTAAGAGCCTGCGTTGCCTTAAGACACGGGTCATTCGAATCAGAGGAGGGGGTATTGCGTTGCGTCCTCTGGTGGCTTATATTGCTTTGAAACAAAAGAGGATTGGCATTCAAGTCTTCAAATTCTGAGTTTGACAAATTCATTTTAACCTTTCGGTGTCTTGTATGCGCAGCCACTTCCTTTTCAGGATCCATGTAAATTCTTCGCCTGATCTTAAATGACTGCATGCTGTTCACATTTGACGTTATTCCCTCTTTGTCATCTCGAAGAGACTTCCTAGTTTTATTGGCCAGAAAATCTTGAAGAGACTGAATTAGACTGACAGAATCATGCTGGCCTTTCATAAAATTCTGTTTCAAAGTATCATTTTCGGCAGGGGAAATACAAATATTAGCTCTCAACGACGACGAAGAATGTCCAGAACTCTCAGAGATATAAGGAACACAACTAAGTTCACATTCATGGGTAAACCCTTTCTCATTACCCTTGCTGTTGAAAGAGTTTGATGATTCAGAAATATCAAAGCATTGAGAAAAACCGATACTAAAACTTTGCTCAACTGACGAACATGTTGACACAGAGGCCGAATCATCAAAAACAGGTCCATCTGTCTCCATCAAGGACAATCTATTCTCATTAAACCCCTCTTTTCTCCTCATCTCCAAAGACGACATTTTCTGGAGATAGTTGTCAGAAAATACTCTACATTTTTTGATAGGCGGCTGTGTAGCACACGAGTCAATTCCCATAAGCCTCTCCATAACACATGGTTTATAATGCACATTTTCCATATTCTAATGTCGCATTATTCTCACAGACCATTCAGTTCCGACAGCAATCGAATCCTATCATCACATCCATGAATCAAATTAATGTATATCCATAAGAACAAATAAATACACTGACACTCCAGTAAGCTACTTATAAGTTATCCGAACTGAACACGTACATCTCTAAATTCCAAGTTTTAATACTCCAGCAAATTTTCAAAACAAAAGAACAATTTCAAAGTTCATAACTTCATACTCTATCTACACTGCTCGATGAAATGTAGTTGAAACTTCAAATTCATATCACAAAACAAAGCTCAAACAAAAACAATCAATAGTTTAACACAAAAACTCATTCGAGAACTTAAAGAAGTCAGATCACTGATCATCAGCATCAAACAAGATTGCTCAATAACAAACTAACCCTAGTCTTTTGCAAGAAGCCTATTTTAATCTCTGAACAAGCGCAGCCGATCAAGAATCGAATGCACAGAAAATGAGAAAAGCGTATACCTTTCCGATCATCAAGTTGAGTTGGCGGCTGCGTTGGCGGTGGTAGAATTTTGCGTGGTTGGTTTTGGAGTATATCTGAGCTCGGTTTTGGAGGCTTCGTGAAATTAAGTAGAAAATCAACGTGTAGGCGGACACGTAAGAATTCTGGTCAAAGTCAAAGATGGTCAGTTCGACAGTATTTGATTTTGTTACAATTTCGTTCCATTTATTTTTCTCATTCAATAATCATTTGGGCCTTTCTTCATAAACGGCCCAATTCGTCTGGATCAGTCCGCTCCGGCCCAGTTTGCGCTGGTCAAAAATCAAAATCTACTGAACATAGGTGCAAATTAGTCACCTGATTCGAATCCATTGATGCCAAAAAAATAATGTAAATATTAAATGATGATTTAATAACTTGCTATTAATAATTAAAATGATACCATTTTTCATATTTATGAAAACTCAAATTATTTCAAAATGTCATCATGCATCCTTGTTTATTTCCTTGTCTAATTTATCCCCTATGTCTGATTTTTCACACTCCACTGGACTAATTAAGCTGCTCAGCTGCTCATTTTCAAGGCTTCATTCTTCACTAGTGGCACACAGCTCTTGGTGTTCTTCTTGAATCTCCGATTTCAGGTCTGCTTTCTAACTATTTCCTTCCTTAAATTGGACATTTCTGTCTCTAACGTTTGATGTTTTCTGATGCACTAAAAAGTTTCCTTTTTGTCATGTGGCTGAATTTTTCGAAAAAACAGATTCTCATCTAATTGTTCTATGTTTGCATAATTTTATCAGACTTGGTTCCGGCCAGTTTGAAGACTTCATAAAATGGTAAAGCTTTTGGCTATTTTCAGAAGATGATCTAATGTGTAGTGTATTTTTTCACATTGGTTTTTTTAGGACACAGAACTATAATTACTGTATGATGAGTGTTCGCAGCTCTGTTGATGGGAATTCAAGCTCTCAAAAAGTTTCCATAAGGGCTGACCAAAAGCGCAGGCATGATGAGCTAAGTGATATTCATATCTCTGGACATGAAGCATTAGCTCGCAGTCAACT
Source organism: Sedum album (assembly GCA_006409495.1). Classification (NCBI taxonomy): domain Eukaryota; kingdom Viridiplantae; phylum Streptophyta; class Magnoliopsida; order Saxifragales; family Crassulaceae; genus Sedum; species Sedum album. The sequence goes on along the minus strand of QZGG01002119.1, from coordinate 34,766 downwards.
AGATCTGGATAAAGGCATGACTGCACAGGCTACCCAAGTTCTGAGCAATGTCCCGGTTTTAGTTAGTCTTGCAAGTGCTGGGAATAACAATGTAGAGGCCTCCATTGGAGAATCCAGTTCACGTAGGATTACTAAAAGGAGAAAACTTAAAGATACTATAACTCTTTTTCCAACAAATGTCAAGAATCTGGTAGCTACTGGAATCCTCGACGGAGTTTCCGTCAAGTATTTTTCTTGGAACCGAGAGGTAACCTCGACAACTGATTAGTATAACCTTTGGAACAGACTTCCTATGAAACAAATTCTCCTTTGGATGTTTTTATCTCTTTAGAAAAACGTACTTGGAAGTATTCAAGGAACTCATTATCTGTGCTGGTGCAAGGACTGTAACAAGACCAAGGTATGCATTATCCATATACTCTTACCAATAATGACTGCTCTGACCAGCAATTTAGGTAATAACACGATCACAATCTTGGCTAAAATGCAGACTGTCACGGCGCATGGGCTCGAACAACATGCTGGAGCAAAATCAAAACATCCTAACAGCAACATTTACTTTCCAAGCGGAAAGAGTATTTGTGAAGTTGTACAACAGCTCCAGCGAACTCCATCCAACAAGCTGCTGGAAGTCATTCCGATAATGATCGGTTGCGGTGTCAACGAAGAGAATTTCGCTACATGGAAGGGTACTTAAATCCCAAGCTACACATAAGATAGTTTAAATTCTACATCTCATTATATACACAAGCTAGTGTGGTTCATTCCTCTTCAAAATTTTCATGTAATGCAGAGTGTTATTTATCCCAAGCTACTCATCGCGAGCTGCTTCGACTCTTCGGGCCTGATCAGGACAATGCTGCTGCTACTGATCTTAAAGAGTAGTAGGCTGATACACACATCCAGGCTTTGTTGTTTTAGTAGTCAGCAATCATACGTTTGAAACAAACTAGGTTACATTTATGATTTATACAAGTTATGTGACGTTGTGGAATACTGGCTTTTTGTGGGTTTATTGAATAGCCTTTCATTAGACTGAACTTACTACTTGGGCCGCGTAGATAGGCCTATAGGTAGACGAATCGGCCCAATAAGAAATCGACTTGGCCCATTATATATAAACAAAGTCGTCAAGTCCAGAGAAGCAAACAATCGAAGAGAAAGAAAGAAGTGAATCGACGACGATGAGGAAATTCGATCCGTGGCCGATTTTCTTCAAGAGGGAGTGGAACAGGAACTGGCCGTTTCTGGTCGGATTTGCGATCACTGGGACTATCGTCACCAAGATGTCTCTCAGTCTTACTGGTACGTACGGATCTCCATTTTTGCTGATTTGAAATCGATTTTCGATTTGAGTGGAATTGGATTTGATTTTGTGGTTTGATTTGCAGAGGAGGATGCGAAGAACTCTCCGTTCGCTCAGAGGCACAAAAAGTAAGTCGATTCATGTTTCTTAATTTATTGTTCCTTTGATTTGACCTGGATTGTGTTTTAGGGTTTGTATAACTGATATGGAACCAATGAGTTCAATTGATGGATATGTTTTGAAATTCTTAATTGGAAATATTAGTGAAATAGGGTTAAAGGAATGATGCTTTTGGTTTTTGGATGCTGTTGGTTTGATCGGGATTACTTTGTTAGTTTGCTCTACTGATTTATGTTTCTAAGGCTTATGGTGCATTGACTTTACTTGGACAATTTTTTTGTATTTTAGCACCGTGCCTCTATTTTGTTGTTGTAGCTAGTGAAATGAGTTTTTAAGAGCTAGCTCAATATCATAGCTCAGTGATTTGTTTCTTGCTTAGTAACGGGGTGGATACTTGATGGTAGATTATTTATACACAGTATCAATGGATCAGTGTAAGATTTGGCTCAATGTGTTGGTATAGTATGCTTGATATGCTGTGATTTGTGACGTATTCTGGATAGCCCGTGGCATGTTATTAGAAAGATTTTCTAATCCTGCTATCATCTTTCAATGTTACTTGATTTTGTTGCCATCAGAATGGGTCAAATAAAAATTGGGAACTAATTTGTATTGCTGTTTTCAAATAGATGAGCTGCTCCTGCTGAAGAGGGCAAGATGGCTGGAATTGCTGGAGATGCCTCCTCTGAATTTGTTCCTTCAGTTTATTAGTGTGGAGTTTCAACAATAATGACACAAAATCCATATGTAACATTCTACAAAATGTTTATGGTAACAATATACTTTTGTCATCACAGCATTAACTACTTCAATCATTTTCATTTGTGAACCTATGCTTGGCATATCATTATCCTAAATCACTCAAGCTTTGCACGGTCTTGATTATAGAGGCGGACAAATTGTTTGTAGAGGTAAGCTGCGGACAAATTGTTGGCATATCATTATCCTAAATCACTCAAGCTCATGATTCTTTGCCGAGGAAACTCTTCAAACATGTTAACCTGATTCTAACTCAATTATTTACACTCACAAGTCGCAATAGCCCATTTTTAAACAAAACGAAAACGAATGGGCTTTTCAATGAGACTTAAACGGGCTTTTCAATAGCCCATTTTGGAATCCTAATTTAAAGCAGACACGTAAATATTAGTCGCGCAAAGACCATGCGCGTCCGCGCTACTAGAAATAAATGATCTCGCAAAGAACTTGCGCGCCCGCGCATGTTAAGAAATGGTAGGTCGTATCGGTTTAAATTACTCGACCGAGTCGCTCTTGTTGAATGTCAAAATGATCGCGCATATTTGTTGCGCGCTCGCGCAGGTTTCGGAAAGTAAATTCATATCGCTTATTTTACTCGCCCGAGTCACACTTAATGAATATCGGAATGATCGCGCAGATTCATTGCGCGCTCGCGCGTGTTACGGAAAGTAAAATTCATAACGCTTATTTACTCGCCCGAGTCACACTTGTTGAATATTGAAATGGTTAAGCAGAATTGTTGCGCGGTCTCGCATGTTATAAAATTGGAAGCAAAAATCGCTTAAACGACTCGCTCGAATCTGACTTGTACTTTTTTTTTTGATAGGGAATCTGACTTGTACTTGATCCAATTAATCTTGATCAGAACCAGACACCACGGGATGTTACGATACCGCAACAAAATCTTTTGTACTGTCTGTCTGTTTCAATTATTCCATTAGTCAAATTCAGCTAAGGCCCTCTATTGCCTGATGTTTCTGCCCAAGTCCACATTTATTTCAGAATAGGGCATTATCCAAGTTATTTTGTGCTTAAAACATTATGGACTGTAGAAAGTTATTTTACATATAACATAACATTGCTGCTTCAGATGCATATGCACCCTTAGGGCATTATCCAAGTTTAGGTTTGTTACATTGCGGACCAGACCGGTAGTGATAAGGAGTTGGAATATTAAGGCTCCCTCATACAACCTCAGCTAAGTTGATGAAAGACAAAAGGTTCGTTCAGCTGCAAAAATCATTCCCTTTTTGACAGTATGTTTGGAGCAACAGGAAAATTCTGCAAAAAAGTCGAAAAAAAGTTCAACAGTAGGAAAGTTGGATGGAGAACAATAAAAATAAAGCAAGTAGAATGATACATTGTGGTCGTACCAGAAAACTTACTAGCATCAGTCAAATAAATACATCGGGCCAAGTACTTCAGAATCTGGTAGTCTACAAATGCTTGTTTTCATTTCCATCTGTCAAATAACTTTGTTTCGCTTAGCATCGAGTAGTAGATGACACTTGTTTTAATTATCTTCCTAAGGTCCCGGTGCAAATAAAGTGACTAGTCCCCTGAACACTTGAACTGAGAGTTGGTGCGCCTGAAAGGCTTCACCGTCCAGGTTCCACACACTGTCGTCACTGGAAGAAGTAAATGAAAATGCGGGGGTCTGCAAGGAGAGAAGGGTCAGCATTCCTGCCACCAATTCCAAGGAATTAATAAGTTGTTCTGTATGACTGCATTACCTTATGGTGTTCTACAAAGTCAAAATCCAGAGGGGTACCGCCCTTTCGGGCTAGTTGAGTTAAATGCCTGCAAGAAAGCAAATTGTCATGCATGTGGATGCATAACCGCAAATACAATTCAAAGAATAACACTAAGCTTTGATCCCAATGTTACCATAAATATAAAGCATGTGGGCAATCCTTGATCATTATAAGATCTAGGAAACCATCTGCAAGGTGTGCATCAGCAACCAAGCCATCAGGGGCTCTTTCATTTCGACAAGAAATTACAGCAGCTCCAACACTTAAAAATCTCCCTTTGGATCTCAACCATCGCGTCTCTTTGGAACAAGACGCGAGTGATACAAGTTTCCCATCCGGAGGAAGAAGAGAATTGCATGTTTTGCAATTAGCACAACATATCGCTCTTTTGGACTTCCTACGACCCCATAAGTTACGTTTCTTACTCCCCCCATTTTCATCAGCAGCTCTTTCAGAAAAAGCTGCACTGTTCTCAGATTTTACATCAAGATATTGTACTTCAGCCTCATATGACCTGAAATATACTTATAAATATCAAGGCATGTAAAAATTAATCAAGTTGCCTTTTCGAATTATATTAACATGAGATACATGATCATAGAGTGAGGGTGTACTTATGTTTTAAAAAGACCTTGGTCCCAGCATAATCATAGCGTTTGGGGCCCATCCAACGATATTTCTCGCTCTCGGTGATGACATCTCCATAAAATCCATATCTGTACAGAGTCAAGACGGCTTCCAAATTACAAGCTCCATTTACTGATTATTCAACAAACATCCCCAGTCTTCATAATGACATTCAACAAGACACCTTCGAATTTCATGGGTAGGCCGTTTTCACAAATAAAGGAAAGCACCCAACTTAGTAACAAATAGTATAATATTTTTATTTTTATGTCACCTCTTGCAGCTCGAGGGAGCACTTATTATTAGTAATGGCACTTTTCGAATTCTATTCTCACCCTTATCGTTTAATTGCTACAGAGTGATATAGATTCGGAGAGATTGATAGATGGGGGAAGATTTAAGTTTAATCGCATAAACAAAAAGCAACTCACAAGCAATGTGCACTGAACTTATAAACAGAAATAAATAATAATAATTGCAGTGTCTAAACTCAGTTTATCTCCATGTTCAGTAGTGTTTATCCCCATCTGTATATTCAGGTGTGGAATAGAGGCACTTACGAGAATATCAGATGACCGATTGAAAACACTAATATCATGGAATAATAAGCAACATACCCGGCAAAAGAAGCTGCATAGCGTACACATGGTTCAATCTTTGAGGCTATTGTACTTTTCCATCTGACTACTTGAGCTATGTCAAGGCGAACTTTCTTTCCTAGGACAATATGCATTGCAGATGTTATCGGATCCCGGCTGCCAGTAGTACTATAAAAACATAATAGAAAAAACTTAATAAGCTGAACTTTATCATTCGGTAAGATAGATATAGTATTGAAATGATGGTCCTACATATAAAAAACGCAAATCAATGAGCATAAACCACAATTGCAATTAAGCAATTAAAGGTGTGTACTTAACACAAGAACTGACTTAAACGTAACTTAATTTTATTAAAGGGAACATGAGCTGCAAACACTGAAGGCGTAGTCTGAACTGAAATCACGAATAACAGTACATAACGACAAATGAGATGTAAATAACACATCTTAACACTTTGGAGCTGCCTAGTTTTAAGAAAGATATATAATTGAAATGAGGGTGTAACAAATCATTAAAACCCTGATCTCAGTAATGTGCATACATACTAAAGATATGCACATTTATAATTGAGGAAATACCATATTACTATGGCATCAGTTGATCCTGATGGAATTATTCCAAACTTAACCCGATCGATTGGAAAGCAGAACTGAGGACCTTGATTAACTGCAAACAGACGGTAATTAAAATTCAGAATTAACAATATGTCACTATGTTGAGCACAACGTGGAACTTCAATTCAGGAAAATGAACAAACAGCCTTTACAGTTTAAATTGCAATGAAAGATAAAACAAATAACTTATTGTTACAGCTGCATATAAACAGCTGAACTAAGTAATGAGGAAAAGCTAAAGTAATGTGATCATAAATAATTTTTATACCAAGATTTGGCAGCCCTGATCCTTTGCGGGCTGATTCACGCAGTAGAGGACATGCAGCATCATCCTTACCACAAGTATTAACAGCTGCCTCGGTATCTCCAACAGGAACGATGAAATCAGGTGGAACAGGTGGGTATGGAAAATGTCTCGTGCTTAATAATCCATTGAGAACTTCATTGAAAAGACCATCACCACCCTGAATTCAAAGATTGTTACCATTATTAGAATAAAATATTGACTGTACTGAACTAGTTGCCGGTTGTCATAACTCAAACACAGATTTATGACATAGTCTGAGAATAAACAACACTGTAATTGATAGTTTTATGACAACATAATCTACTCAGTAATGAAGAGGCCATTTTATTCATTATCCAATCATAACATGAAGCGGTTAAACGAGAAATCAAATCTTACAACAACTACCACACCATCGTATTCATTTAGATCTGCATTTGTCAAAGAAGCCATCACATCAAATCCATGACCTGCCCGCTGTGTCACCAATACCTGAAAATGTAAAAAGGTTGTAAGTTGTAACTGCGGAAATAATATTTCCAAAGGTGTTAATAGCTGCAAATTATTGCTCATTGCATCAAATGCATAACATTCCAGAGGTTCAGCTACATGTAAATAAGACTTCAGAAGGGCAAACATGAATTGCATAAGAATCTCAGATAGAATACACTGTGGACTGCAAAGGCATTACTAATATTAGGCATTCATCTAAAAGGAATAGGATTTAATCGGCTGATACAGATTACATAGACTTTACCTTCGTTTTCACTTTAGCACGAGAAAAAATCGGGGCTACAGTATCCCAGGTTTTACATCCATTCCCTTTCCCACTCAACGGATGAACAAAAACCTAATCAGTGAGAAGTGATTCCAAATTTTAATGAATATCGAGACTGCAAACAATTCAACATATTCAAAAGAAATGTGTGCATTTGACTGACTCTCATGCTACATACCAGAAGGTTCCTCGGCCGGCATATTTCTTTCCTCAAAAATAAATCTATTTGATTCAACCACATCTCACATGTTGATAAGTCCTTATGACCAAATGTGAATCCCACTGGTATCAAAACAGATGATTGAGCTTTTGATCTCTGAACACCGTGGACAGTAAAGCGGTACATCTAAATCAATAAAAAATATCCAATTAAATTTCAAATCTTCATCAAGCCACAATAAACAAATTATATAAAGCAAACCTCAGACTCATGTCCAGGTAAGCCTTTCGGATGACGGCAACCATGAATTAAACCCTTTCCAATAAAATCAACAGCATAAGCATCACAAAACCTTATCTCAGTCTCAACTTTAGAACCAACTTTGAAGGTTAAACAAACTGATCCATCCTATTTACATACACCAATCATCAACAAAACGCATCAGTATCTCAAAATGTCGAAATTGAAGCAGCTGCAAACAAGTTTCACATCAACTACCTTCTTATTCGAATCCGAATCGGCGTGAAGAAGCTCCCAAGAGAGTCGATCCGTTTCGATGTTGAGGTTTACTTCGCCGATGTGATCCAGAACAAAAATCGAAGACGCATGTTGCGACTGCGATGACGATCCTTCTTCGGACAGAAGTGACGAATCGATGCCGGGAACGACGTCGTCGGTGAGATTCATCGACGGAAAGAATTGGACGGGAGCGGAAGGTGGAGAAAATCCCCGCACGGTTCTCGAGATTCCCGTCTTGGTGCGTGAAACAAAAATTAATTGCATACAAGTCCCTTTTTATTTGGTTATTTTAATTATGATCATTATAGTTTACAATTGAGTACAAACTAACCCTCTTGGAAATATCCTTGGAACGCCGTCGAATTGGTGGTCAAGTGTACGAAACGACAACGTAGAAGTTTCCTTATCCCCTTCGATGCGGTTGAAGTTGAAAGCTGAAGGTTTTAGCCATTTTCGCCGTTGAGGGTTTTGAGCGTCGGAGCAACGAATGGCGCTTATACAGCACGTATGCACGTTGCCGATAGCTCGAGTTGTGCGCGCTCGCTCAATTTCGATTCATTCGCGTACGGCTGTGTCACTTCCATCTCCTGCAGCTTCGCCATCGAAAATCGCAGTCAAGGAGTCTCGTGTTCTGCTCGGATTGTCGGAGACGGAACTGCAGCAAGTGGCTGTTGACTTCGGTCAGGTATGGTTAAGCTTCAGAAAACTGCATTTATAGACTATAACATTTGGATTGAATTTGAATTCATTTGAGAGTATTGGATTGGTGTGTGGTGTGTAGCAAAGCTATAGAGGCAAGCAGCTACACCAGCTGTTGTACAAGAGGAAGGTTAAGGAGATTCAGGATTTTAGCCACAGTTAGTGTTTTGATTTATTTATTGTTTTAAAGAAGAGTTCTTGTAGTTCTATTTGTGAATAAATGAACCGAATTTAACGTGATTGATTGTGATTTTTGGATTCAGTACCTTTGGCATTTAGGAATGAGTTACAGGAGGCTGGGTGGAGGGTGGGCAGGTCGCCAGTTCATCAATCTGTCACAGCAGCTGATGGAACTATCAAGGTATTTTCATTAGGATGCTTAATTTAGAGCTTACTTATGTACCTGATTGTTTCTGAGTTTCTTTAGCTGCTCTGTAGTAGGTCTAGGGGTCTCGAATAATTGCTTATTGGAAGGAATTTATATGAGATTGTACAGGTAGATAGTGTGCGACTAAATCACTTATGGTCAAATTTTTAAATGTGCAGATACTTATAAAGTTAGAGGACAGCCGACTAGTTGAAACTGTGGGCATTCCAGTAGTAGATGATAAAGGCACGGTTCGCCTTACAGCTTGTGTCTCCTCACAGGTTACAATTGAATTAGTAGCTGCGCTTTATATCTACTATAGTAGTAGTTTTTGAGCCTCGGTTCAGCTGTTTTCTCTTCTCTTTCTAAATGTGAAATTAAAATTAGGTTGGGTGTCCTCTGCGTTGTGCATTTTGTGCTACTGGACAAGGAGGTTTCTCCAGGAACCTTCAAAAGCATGAAATTGTTGAGCAGGTATATGTTAAGGTTCCTCGACCTTTTACGTCTCATTTTCATTTTTAGAAAAGAGAGATTTTTTACATTCTTCTCATCAAAGAAAGTAGTCTCCATTGCTTAAGTTCAGAATAATTCAAGTATGTTCCCTATTCTTGATCAAATCACCTATTCATTAGTTTTAACTGATAACAAGTAAACATCAATATTTAGCATACCTTTAACGGCACTGAAATTAACATCAATATTTAGCATACCTCTATTCATTAGTTTGATCAATATTCTTGATCAAACTTTTGGGCACTGAAATTATCAATATTTAGCATACCTTTAACGGCCGGCTAAGCTTCTGTTCTGATAGGTTTTGGCTATAGAGGAGCTCTTCAATCAAAGAGTGACCAATGTTGTTTTTATGGGGATGGGTGAGCCAATGATGAATCTTAAAGCCGTTGTTGGAGCTCATCAGTGCCTGAATAAGGTCCGTTTTGACTATTTTCTTGAAGATATTCTAAATACCTAGCGTGGAATTCGTGTTACACTTTTATAATGGAGTCTATATTCATAAGTCTTATCAGACGCTCACCAAATCTTGATATGTTGTCTTGGAGTATCCTATTAAGTTTGCTTTTTCCCTATACGTCAAATCTTCAATTTCAGCTGGACTGTTGATGGCTCTACCTTTATGCAGGACGTTGAAATTGGACAAAGAATGATCACAATTTCAACTGTGGGTGTCCCAAATACAATAAAAAAGCTGGCTTCTCACAAACTCCAGTCCACTTTAGCAGTCAGGTTGATCAACTTTTTTTAATGTGGCTCTTAGTTTCCTATTAGGAACATTAACGTGGTCCTATTTCCTACTTATGAGCATTAGTGTGCTTCCTGTTGCCTTGCAAGTTCTGGATTTGAATATGGTGTTCCTCTCCACTGGGTATTCATTTTTTGTTTTCTCAGCTTGCATGCTCCAAACCAAAAACTTCGAGAAACAATTATACCTAGTGCAAAATCATATCCTCTGGAAGCACTCTTGATGGACTGTAAGGATTACTTTCAGGAAACAGGTCGCAGAGTTACTTTTGAGTATACCCTTCTAGGTATACACATATTGCTTACTGTGCTGTAGTTTTCTTAATTATTTATTTTTATCCTTTTGCACCTTTTAATAATCCTTTTGCAGCGGGGGTGAATGACCAGCCGGAGCATGCAGTAGAGCTTGCAGAACTACTGCATCAGTATGGGCGTGGATATCATGTCAACTTGATTCCATTCAATCCCATAGAAGGCTCAGAATTCCGTCGCCCTTATAGAAAAGCAGTAGGCTAATTTCCCATTCTATTTTACTCAGCCCATTTATGCTCCAACTTCGAAATGCTTAGTTTATTGTATTTTTTATCAGATTGGGGCATTTTCAGCAGCCCTTGAGTCCCGCAAAATCACAACTAGTGTAAGGCAGACAAGGGGCTTAGATGCAAGTGCCGCTTGTGGACAACTAAGGAACCAGTTCCAGAAAACCCCACTCCAGGCAGAGCTGGAATCCGTGCAATCTGAGTCTGACGTTGAAGTAGCTTGTTGAGGAGATAACACTCTTCTTTTCTCATCAGTCATAGACAACTCTGCCTTTTAGCTGAGAACAACCATCACAGATCATCGTTCTAAAACCAATGTGTATTCCACAATTGGTCCGACGGGAAAATATGATACTCATATGCCTACTCTGAGAAGGCATTTGAGCTAAGCTACCGATGACCAGAAGCAGTGGCTAAACAGTTTCGAGAACTCGGCATAGCCGCAATAGCTGATACGTGAAAGCTCTAGCTTCCTTCTCTAAATTTGTTACTTAAAACACTTTACCCATATAGGAAAAATACTTGCAATCTTGTGTTGATTAAGAACTTCTCGATCATGTTATGTATCACCAGCATATGCCTTACAGCCTTAGTTTAAAAGAAGTGACATAATCTTCTCAAATTTCAAATCGCTTTTTCACAATGCGTACACTGTTTCATGATACCACCATGAATAGCTAGCTAGCTACAGCTATCCAAAAAAGAATGATTTTTTCAGTAATGGCAGCCATTACATGACAATTCAAATTCATATGAGGAACTTAAAGCAAGTTGCTTTAAACTACATTCCACTAGCCCAACAACTCTACATAAACCACATTTGCCATTATTATCACACCATACTCTCATACTCAGTCTTCTCCAACACATTTGTGAAACATACGAGGTAAAATCATGGCCAGCGGTATTCTTGAAGTTCATCTTGTTGATGCTAAAGGGCTGAGTAACACAGAAATATTTGACAAGAGTGATCCTTATGTTGTGGTCAAGTATGGTGGCCAGGAGCGCAAAAGTTCCGTCGCACGCAGTATGTTCTTGTTCCATTCCTCCTCCCTTTTATGATTTTTTTCCAAAAAACTGACTTTGATGTCTCCAAACTACAATTGTAGCTGCAGGCATAGTCAGTGGCGTATCCAGAGGTCGAAGTCGGCAGGGTACGAATTCATATTGTCTGCTGCCATACGAGCGAGCGAGCATATTTATATAATTTAATAAAAAAGTATTATTACTTTTTTCAATACAAAACTAAATTTAGACAAAGAATTCATGTATAGAAAAAATGAGAAAACAGAAATATATATAGATAACTTTGAGGAAAAAAAGTTGAGAAAAACCAAAAAAGGTACAACAAATGAAAAAACATGAATTTGGGAGTGACGAGAATCGAACCCATGCCTAAAAGTTGAAGATCTAATAACGCTCCGCCAGGCTACATGTCGCTAACTTCTTTGTTTTAAGAATTTTTACTATATTTAAACTTTGTCTCATTTAAGAGTTTATTTAAAAAGTTTAAAGGAGTGCTCAGCAAGGGTTCCGCCCGGACTTGGCAGGGTACATGGCCCCTGCCAGCCCCGGCTGGATCCGCCCCTGGGCATAGTATCAAAATGGAATGAGAAGTTGACATTCAAGGCTGAGTACCCTGGATCAGGAAATGATCGTCATAAGTTGACTTTCAGAATCATGGACAAGGACTTTTTTACATCTGATGATTTCATCGGGGAGGCTCGGTAAGCATCTATACATTGGTGAAATGTGAAAACAGAATGATAATATTTGATTCATTTGTTTTGCGTAGTGTCTATGTGAAGGATCTGCTTGCTATGGGTGTGGAAAATGGCATTGCAGCAGAGATGCATCCACAGAGGTATAGAGTGGTTCTTGCTGATCTGAGCTATTGCGGATATATTCGAGTCGGGATCACTTTTACTCCTAATGTATAAACTTATTGCAACTCAAAATGTTTTTAAACAATTCAGACTGATGTAACCGCTGCAATTGGACTCTTAATGGGCCAGTTGTCTGAAAATATTGGGCCGGTGTAAATAACAGTTAGGGTTGGGCTTGGAGTTTTGGGTTTACTATTTTTAGTCGATTTGATGTGATTAAATTTTGTTTTATTAATTGCAATTAAAATTACCGATTGATAAGTCACTTTAATAGAAATGAGAATGAAGTGGGATACAAGCAATCGGCCGAAACATAGAAAACGTGAAATTTTATCATTCAACAACTTTACATAAAGTGAGGGGTCGATTATCAACTGCACGACAACATATTTAAATAAAAAAACACAACATTAATTTATCAATAAATATGTTCATAAATACTTTCAAGTAATAACAAAGTACGTAGTTTATTGAATAGGAAATGTATCATTTGGATCCATCTAATTTGGTTAACTTGTGAAGCCCCCCATTGCATTCATTGATTGCATTTTTTGATGCACCATATTATGCCAACTCATTAATAAAACATGTGAGTTGCACGTGTTTTGCACGTGATGTGCACATGACAAATGCAATGACGTGGTGCAATCTGGTGCATCTAAAAAATACAATCAACGGATGAAAAAGGGATTCACGAATCCACCAAATTAGATAGATACATGAGACACAAACTCTTATTGAATATTCTCCACCGACAGTTTTCAAGCGAGCATGTGATCCAAACCCTACAAATGCTGGGCTGGCCCATAAACGTAGGCCCCGTAACTTAATGTCAAAAATCATTTTCATAAATTTAATTTGCATTTATTATTAAATAAAGAAAAGAAAATCTAGTGGATATTCATCGACTCTATAAAATCCAACCTCTGCAAAAATCTACAGCTGCGATATCATCAACCAGCTCAGCACTCTACCCCACATCCGATCGCACCTCACGTCTTCAGCCATCTCTCCGGCGTCAACTCTGTCTTTACGACACTGTATTTTAAGGTAATTTTGCTGATTCCTCGATATGTGATTTTTGGTTTGACGATCTGGAGGTGTGGTTGGTAGATTTGACATCTGTTGATTTAACTGGATTATGTATGGTTTGAGATTTGTGGCAGGTTGATGATCTGATGTGCAATTAGGCATTGTGTTGAAGATTAGGGTGGATTGCAGTTTAGGGATTTGTTTTTTGATTTTGAGAGATTAATATGAATTAATGTGGAGTTTGGGATTTAAGAGCTATGTAGATAGATCTTGTGTTTGGTAATTAAGCTCGTCTTGTTCTGGATTTTGTTTGGTGATTTTTAGTAATTTTATGGAGAATGTATACTGGAACATGGAATTGAATGCAACTGCTTGCTAAAGGATTTTACTTTTCTGGAATTTCATTTTGATGATTTGGAATGTGGACTGTTGAATATCTATGAGTTGTGTGAGGGTTTATAGATGTGGTAATCTGAAAGGGTGATTTTGTTTTGTTTGTGTAATTATGTGCTGGTGTTGCTGTGTATGACTGGTTTAAGTGTCTTTCTCCTAAAAGTTTTTTGTTATGATTTTTAAGGATGAGTTTGGTTTCCTGGCGTACTTGCATCTGTTGAAAAGCTGCGCCATTTTTTGTTCAAACAATCATACTTCTTTGATTTGGCATGTTATGGTTATGTGCATTAGGTCATTCCGAAGTAATATACAAAAAGCATAAATTTCCAACAACTAAAATTTCAGTGAGCCGTGCAGCTTGATTTCAATTCCTTGTCTGTCATTATGAAACTCAAACAGTATATCTAACGTGTTACTTTTTCAGTGAGTTGGTTCCGCATGCTCGAATTCTTAAGGGCCACCTAGCTTAGTAGTATTTATTTCCATGCACTTGTTGCGTTTGTGTGTTCCTTGGAGCAACACCTGTCTATATCGCCCACAGCTGCATTCGCCTGTATCACTTTTTCATGTTATATACAAGATTTCTTCTTTTGAGCCACTTTGTAGTACTTGATTAATCATATTGCTATTTGGAGCTTTGGTAAATTTTCTTGGTCGCACATGATGCAGCTTGTTTGAAATTCTAAGTAGTTGCATTTTTCAGGGAAGTCGATCAAAATGAAGGCTCTTATTCTCGTCGGAGGATTTGGTACCAGATTGAGGCCCTTGACGCTCAGTGTTCCCAAGCCATTGGTTGAATTTGCCAACAAGCCCATGATCCTCCACCAGGTAAAGTTTCTATGTTGAATTTTTAGCTAGCGGAATCAAGTCTTGTACCTTGCAAAGTTCTTTAACATTTCCCTTATGAATGTTACTAATGGTTGAATTCACTAGATTGAGGCTCTCAAGGCGATTGGGGTGACTGAAGTCATTTTAGCTATTAATTACCAACCTGAGGTATTAATTTTTAAGCATACTACCACTTTGTAAAACCGAAAAATATCATATGCTGATACAGCAACTCAACTGATGTCTGGTTTATCACCTTTTTCGCAGGTCATGCTCAACTTTCTAAAGGAGTTTGAGGAGAAGTTGGGGATCAAGATTACATGTTCTCAAGAAACTGAGCCTTTGGGAACTGCAGGTCCCCTGGCGCTAGCTAGAGATAAATTGATCGATGATTCAGGCAGCCCATTTTTCGTGCTTAACAGTGACGTCATTAGTGATTATCCACTCAAAGAGATGATTGAATTCCATAAAAGTCACGGTGGCGAGGCCTCCATTATGGTTACTAAGGTATTCTGCAACCATTCCCCTCAAACGAGTTATGCACAGAGTCACAGACTCATCAATGTGGCAAAGAACAATTTTTCACTGTGTCTGTATTCTTACTTGTCAGGTAGATGAGCCATCAAAATATGGTGTAGTTGTCATGGACGAATCCACTGGGATGGTCGAGAGATTTGTTGAGAAACCAAAGCTTTTTGTTGGCAACAAGATCAATGCAGGAATGTACCTCTTAAACCCATCTGTCATTGATCGTATTGAACTCAGACCCACCTCAATTGAGAAGGAGATCTTCCCAAAGATCGCATCTGAACAAAAGCTGTTTGCAATGGTTCTACCTGGATTTTGGATGGACATAGGACAACCAAGAGATTACGTAACAGGCCTAAGGTTATACCTTGAGTCACTGAGGAAGAGATCATCTCCTAAACTGGCATCTGGTCCACACATTGTTGGTAATGTTCTGGTCCATGATACAGCGAAAATTGGAGAAGGGTGTCTAATAGGCCCTGATGTTGCCATTGGCCCAGGCTGCGTAGTTGAGTCTGGAGTCAGACTTTCACGCTGCACAGTCATGCGTGGAGTACGCATCAAGAAACACGCATGCATTTCCAATAGTATCATCGGCTGGCACTCCACAGTCGGGCAATGGGCTCGTGTAGAAAACATGACTATCCTGGGAGAAGATGTTCATGTCTGTGACGAAGTGTACAGCAATGGGGGTGTGGTTTTGCCTCATAAAGAAATCAAATCAAGTATCTTGAAACCAGAAATAGTCATGTAAAACCTGAGGATCCAGATCTCAGCTTCAACTGTGTGTTAGTCTACTGCTGTTATCAACCATTAGATACAGTGCTTGCCAGTTTGCTCTTGTGGAAATGATGATATCCAACAGGTACAGTGTGGAAGTATAAGTTAAATGTGCGTATTGTGTATATCTTAAATAAATCATTCTCGAATATAAATTGTACTTTTTGCTGCATCAAAATCTGTATAGTTGTCTTAAAAAAAACAATACATATGGTCTCAGCGACTCTTGAAAGTTAAATAGGAAACTAAGAAAATGTGGAGGTAGTGATAATATACACTTTATTACATTGGCAAACCATCAGCATTGCCCGAAGGTCTAAGTTTCGATGCCTATAGTCTTCACAAGTAAGGTTTAAAGTTTCCGCATTGGTAAAATTGGCGTGATAATCTGGAAGGCCCAGCTAAGTGCATTTTTCAGGAAGAGGCCATGAGCCAGAACATTACATGAGAAGATATAGCAAGAAACAACCACGAAATGAAGGCCAATGTAATTGCTATCTCAAAACCCTCACAGTTGAGAGTTGCTTCTGTCTTGCATAATTCTGTATCTTTAGCAAATAAGATCGCAACTCCTGCTGAGGCACACAAGGCTGATAATGATAATAGAGATGTAACCTGAAAATATGAATGGCATCAGTAGTCAGTACGGCAGCTATGAATGACTTATCTTGCATACTATGAGGATGATGTAAATTTGCAGTATTGATTCAAGAGAGTTGGGTTTTCAACTAATTTTCTATCTTTTATGGATAAAACGTGACCAAAAAATAAACAGCAGCAACTCAATTTTCAGCAACTTCGTAAGACAAAGACAGTTACCAAAACCATTAGGCACGCGCAATCAACCTTTTTACAAGAGAAGAATAACAAAGGAAGATTCTAACCCAATCACCAACTGCAAACAAGCTGACTAGTAAATGATTTTGCAAATCCTTTTTTATCCTCAAAGCGTGCATATCAAGACAAGCAAGTCCGAAGCTCCAAAGAAACTGAATCCCCATGGACGCTATGAGATAGCTGAATGCAACAAATGTTAATATAATGTGAACTGAGCATATATTACATAACTTATAAAGCGCATATTACCATCAGGTGATACATGAATTATAATTGAGAGACATGTATGACCTTAAAGGAGCGGTATCAAAACTAGGAAAAAGGAAAAAACCAATTTAGCTGTTGGTTTTGATTAATTTTTCTGCCCAAAATTTGAAATTGATAAAAGAGTTGTGTAATTTGCTAAAAATACCAATGAAGCTTAAATCTATAACAAAGCAGATAGATATTCAAAATTCTCAAACATTAGATCTCCTTAAAAAATTACTCAAGACTATTCAACCTTGGTATATTACCTAAATCAGAAATCATTTGAAAATCTAGACATCCGACCGAACATATCAACTTACTAATGAAATCTAAAGTTGCCATGTTTTTTGCAATATGAAAATCCTAGTATTCGAGTTGAGATCAAGATACAAGCTCAAAGTCATTAATGCAAATTTCAGATTCCAAAATCCCACCCATTATCTTGGAGTATCCATTATACAACTCCTAAACTGGCATCACAAAAATAGCTATCCAACAAGCTAAAACTCAGAAACTTTCATTTCTCTAAAAACAGAAGCCCATACATCACTCGAATCAAGAATCCAAATACAATAATTGATGAAGCCCAAGTACTGATCAATAAATTCATTAAGGAAACTGAAACTAAAATGAAAAATACCAGAAAGCAGTTGAAGTGGAAAAGCCAGAAGAAGAAATCATAATCCCAATAGAAGCAGCAGCAAACAAACACTGCAAAACCCTAATCACCAATCCACTAACCACCCCAGGACTTCCAAACAAATTCTTCATCCCCATCAAAAAGGTCACACCTTTAGCTTCAATCTGATCATAAAATTGAACACCCAGATGGGGACTGGATCAAAAATACTCCAAAATCATCAGATTAGTGCGTGAAGCTGGATGAGGTAAGCAAAGGTTGGATTTTGAAGGGAAATTTTGATCTTTTTAGGTAAAGTGGTACTATGGAATTTGACTATATTGATGGTTAAATGGATTAAGAGATTTGGTGAAGTGGGTTGACGGTTGAGCTGTTTTCTTGGAAGAGAGGCAGCTGAGTAGAGATAATGAAATGTGAATGAAGAATGTTTGAAAAGGTAAAAGAAGCCACTTTAGTCAGTAGTGGCTGGTGCTTACCTAAAGCCTTCACTGATTGAAATGACGTCGTTGTGCGTGGTTTGGCTAAACGTTTTATTCTCAAAATGACTATTGATGAACATTGAAAGACTTAAATTGTACAACATAATTGCTCAAATTTAGGTCATCTGATCCAAATTTATCTGTCTTGGGTTCAACAGATGATAAATTTTGCAATGGAAATGATAATTCTAGTAATTGTTAGGCATCATAAACTTATTCTTCCTCTCGCCAGGCTTGAGTATTTGGAATGAGCATTGTAGATTCTCATCAACAGTCATCAATGCACCAGCGTTGTCGAATTCACCACAGTAGTTAGGGGCTGAGAATATTGTGACAAGCTGTCTGTCTGCAAAGAATTCATACCCATCTTCCACAACCTACAAAAATATGAGACACATTTCAATAACGAGCAGGAAATTGCAAATGAGCAAGAGAGAAAAGTGTACCTGATGAGCACGACAGACAAGATCCAAGTCGTGCTTTTGGAGAAATTCTGACACTTTATCGTGTCCAAACGTGTACGAGACACCTCTATCGTTCATCCCCCATCCGCTAACCTCTCTGGATGGATCAGCCCAAAGTAAGTCACATAGCAACCCAGTATCAGGAATAGCAGTTGGCCGTGGGAGATTCCTGATCTGATCCAAATTGTTTAAATCAGGTGATAGGCCACCATGCATGCATAAGATTTTGTCATCAATAACAGCAGCAACGGGAAGGCAGTTGAAACTCTCTGTGAAGGCTTTCCAAAGGCCAACATTAAACCTACGCTTGCATTCGTCGTAAAAGCCATAAATCCTATTTATCGACGCGCACTCGTGGTTGCCCCTCAAAATAAAGAAATTCTCTGGATACTTGACTTTATAAGCCAGCAGAAGGCAAATAGTTTCTAGACTTTGTTTTCCCCTATCTACGTAATCTCCGAGAAACAGGTAGTTGGCGAGTGGAGGAAAGCCGCCATATTCGAATAGTCTCAATAGATCACTATACTGCCCATGGATGTCTCCTATTCGAGGTAAGAAGAAAGTGAACAATTGAATACTTCAAAATGCACAAAAGAGGATAATAAAAACAATGCAAAATACATAGAACAATCTGAGGCATGCACCACACTGAACTTATGAATGTCTCCCATTCGAGGTAAGGGTGACTTAGGACTTCAAATGCACCAAAAGATCCTAATCAAATACATCACGTGTCAAAACACACAGGCCGAAGCCACAAAAAATTACGTGACAGGCCAAAATACATATCTGACCAGTTCCCTATTTATCAAAGGCCAATGAAATCCAGCCATCTTTGACTAAATGTGTTTCCTTTACGCAAGGACAGTAGATTAAGGCTAAAGATTTCCGCATACAAAAAACAAAAACTTTACTTACCGTACCTAAACCTATTCATCTACATAAAAAACCTACATTGCTAGCAGGCCTCAGACAATTAATGAGTGATCTATTGAGACTATTCACAAACCAACCAACAAATTTGATAAACCACAAAACCATCCTCTTAAACTTCCATCCCCTCTATACCCCGCATAAAATAAACGCATGGCGTTTATCTAACCCCAATATAATGGTTTCTGCAAATATACAAACCAAATTGCAAGACCTAAACATAAACAGAAATCACAATACAACAGGTACCGCCGCCCTTCTACACCCAAATAAGCAACCTTTAAGAAAACCAAATTTCCTACCCCCAGCCACAAAGTTCGGCAACACACACCAAAAATCCCTCTTCGCACTGAAACCTACTCCTGCCATGCTCCCCATTCTTGTTACACAAGATTTGTAATATTTATCTCTAACATCATTCACAAACCTCACAAAACAAACCATGAAGCTAAGTATACATAAAAAAATTATTCAATTACTACATTATGACACTATCCTCGATAAATCTACAACCAACATAATAATCTTGAATCACGGAAAATCACTCATTTCAACTACAAAATTACCAAGAAAATCTAAAGCTCCACAATTCGACAAAAGAGATGAAATTTACACCAAAATAAAAAAACACAAAAGAGTGAAATTTAAAACAGAAAATTAAGTGTTTGAGGTACCGCAAATCTTGATGGGGGCTTCAAGCTCAAGTAAAATAGGTTGCTGCAAGAAGATATCTTTAGAAGCGATACAAAGCTGCTTGATTTCAGATTCAGACAACTGAGCCTGCTTTCCAGGCCTAGAGGATTTGACTTCGACTAAGCGACGGATGATGTCATCGAGTAGCTGGGGGTCCATGGTGAGACGGGCTTTCTTCTTCTTCGTCCGCCCTCCGGAGAGATTTGTGAAATGAAGATTTTGAAACCCTAGCGGAGGGCGGAAGAGGAGAGAGTGGACTGAAGCTGTTTGGTCACTTCGTACTATATTATTATTGTCTTGCCTTTTTTCAGTCTCTATTTAATTAATTATGCATATTTAAAATCTTTATCTTATTACAGATAGTTAAGCATGTAACCCAAAAATATGAAAAAAATTAATATGTAACAGTGTAAATATTCCTTTCGTGGAAGAAAAAAATACACATAAGAGCATTTTGTTTCCAAGTACAATGAAACTTAAAAAAAATCATTTGCTCATAAAACATACAAAACAAAAGTTACAAGCAAAGCAACAAGTCATGCACAACACGAAGTCTTCATCTACGCAGGCTGCTTGCCTGATCTACTCAACAGGTAAAACAACTTGCTGATTCCCTGCACAAATAGTTGCCGTAATTAGATTTTCCCGGCATGGAGGCGGAAATCCACAACAGCTTTCGAAAAATATATGCTTTCTGAAGACAAGTTCATCAGAAAAAATTAGTTATTTGACGTAAGCCGGTTTACTTATGATCATACTTCAAGTGCTCGAAAATGTTAACCTGACGCTAACACAGTCTCATATGACGCAGCGCTGAAAACAAATAATATGAAATGTTATAATATGAAAATTCCAATGAGGTACCTTTCTCAACCATAAACAAGCTTGACAGCAATCCATACTGTATTAAGGATTATAAGAGGAACTCTGAAGTATTGTGTTGCATATATGAGACCAATAAGCTGCCCTTTTAGAGACTTTGCTTTGACTCCTGAAATTTCTGAGAAGCTCCATCCTCTGGGTGCAAGGAATCGATCCTCGTTAAAAATTGCCAGTGCGTTAGCAAGAAGTAAACATCCCTCTAGCAGCGTCCAAAATCCCATTTCTACTGAACACTTAACAAGCCATTAGTTTGCAGCAAGGAGAATTCTGAGATGACAGAAACATATTCAGTGATAAACAAACAAATTAATTTAAACAGCCTCATAATTAGGTTAGGACATCAAAAACACATAGCAATATCTCAATCAAAGACACGAAACTTTAAACAGTGTGTAAGCAATGGTTTCTAAGCACCGAAAAAGTTGATAATATATAATCAAATGCTACTTATAAAATTAAAATGTCCAGAATTTGACACCCAATGCATCTGAAACCGATTGAAAAACATATAAAGTAACCATTTTGCACTTAATTTACAATTATCAGATCTCTCATTCACATCACATACAATAGAAAGGTTTATTTTTATAAAAAATTGACCAAATACACAAATCTTTGTAACAAGATCAAATACATCAACATATTTCACACATTTGGCATCAAACCCTCAAGTCCTCAACCCCATAAACAACCCTTCCTTATGCCATAAAACAATCAGAAATTCACAATTCAGCACAACATGAATCGATGAAAAAACAACAGTTATACCTCAAGCAGATCCTTAACTCTTATCAGAAACCCAACTCGGGAGCTTTGACAAATGGAAACTTGCCAAAAGCCGATTTGGTCTTCTTCAGACTGCTGTTTTTTCAAGTCCTCCAAACATGTCCTCAACTAAATTATGACAAAAACGCAGGCACGTATTGGGCCGATATTGAGGCCCATTAAGAATCAAAGCCTAGGCCCAGATAGAGTTCATCTCTTTCCGTCTTCACCATTTCCTCATGAAATTACGAATTTCCCAAATTCCAGTAATTAGGGTTTCCAATGGCGTCGATTCTCACCAGAGCCGCCGCCCGACTCCGATCCACGCCTTTACTCACCCACCACCTCCGCCGCCGATTCCTATGCTCCCTATCAACCGAATCCCGCTCACAAAAACTCGAGCGCATCGCAACTGAGCTTCTCGATCTAAACAAAATCGAACGACACGATTACTGCATCCTCTTCCGCTTGAAACTAGGACTCAATCGCTATGGTCCTGCTGTTTCCTCCGTCGGATCAGCTTCAGATACATCCTCCTCAGCTTCAAACGCAGCGGAAACTAAAGCGGAGAAGACAGCGTATGACATCAAACTGGAAAAATTCGATGCTGCAGCAAAGATTAAGATTATAAAGGAAGTGAGGACGTTTACGGATTTGGGACTTAAGGAGGCGAAGGAGCTGGTGGAGAAGGCGCCGGTGGTATTGAAGAAAGGGATTACGAAGGAGGAGGCGACGGCGATCGCTGAGAAGTTGAAAGAGTTGGGAGCTACGGTGTCGTTGGAGTGATCAAGGGTATTTTTGGAATTTTTCGTTTTGGGATTTTGTTGTCGAAAATAAAATGTATTGCTAATTTGTAATGGAACGGAGAAAATTGAAATGCATGATTTTGACTTCAATTTTATTTAAGATTGAACACTGGGGAAGTAAGGCAGCTACTCCTAAGCTTATAAAAACTAAAAAAATCGGATTGTGAATGGAGGGCTGATTGACTACAGAATGAGGCTCATCTTACAAATTCAAATTTGCAACAAAATGAAGTTACTGGCTGCTTGCATTTAAAAACAGAGTTGTAGAAATTTGGAAAACAAAATCACCGAATATCTTAGACCTAGTAAGACTCAGAAAATGTGAATCTAATCGAAAAGGCTGAATCCCATGTCATCATCCTCAGACTCTGCTGGCTCTTCTGCTTTGGCTTCCTCCTTGGCAGCTGCAGGGGCTGCACCAGAATCCGCAGCTGCAACTGGAGCAGCGGCAACAGCAAACTTGCTTGGGTCCTACATACAGGGCGTGTTCAAACCGTCAAACATTGACATATCACTTATGTGAAGAAAACTGGAGTATTGAATAGATTAAGTAGAACTGACCTTTAAGTATTCTTTCACTTTATCAGCTTGTGGGAAAGAGTATTCAGTTGCCACGGCAACAGCAAGGACATTCTTGTAGGCATTGATAAACATATGAGGAGCAGCGGCAAGAGTTGGGTACGAGATGGCAAGGGAAAGAGCAGTGACCATGGACACACCAATAGCAAATTCTCCACAAGATCATCTTCAGTCAAGTCCAGAACATCAGGGCTAAAGACAGAACCACTGTCATACACAGAAAGAACAACGAGCCCATATGAAAATGGCCTGATTCCAAGTTTAGCAAGAAGGGCAGCTTCTGATGATCCCACTTTGTCACCCTTCTTAATAAGCTCAACTGGAGTAATAATTTCAACAGTACCCTTGTTAATCTTTGTCGGGATGTTAAGCACCTGCGATGTACAGTAGGAAGCTTTAGACCAATTGTTATACAACTTAACATTTCTCATTGAAATGATTATAGAAAGAATTTGAACCTGGAAAAAAGAGGTCTGAGATGGGTCGAGCCCAGTGTTTCCCGGAGGCACAATGACATCAATGGGAGCTACCAGACCAACACGAGCGGGTGCTCCAACCTACAAAATACACGATAACCATCAACTTTCAACATAGTTATCCAACAACAAGATTAAAAATAAATTCGAGGATATAAAAAGCCATGATGCCGAATTTAACCTACGGTAACATGTAAACCAGTGCAAGCTGTGTATTCACGTTGGCTAAACAGCCACACACCAATTACCACAAACAAGATCTAAATTCATGACTCAATATTCAATCTTGGTTAAGAAACAATTATAAGTTGATCGGATACAACAAAAGTTCTTCAAATTTGCAAGACTTTCACAAAAACCAAACATATAAGCAGCTTTACAGCTCTTTAGTTTACTAAGCTGAACTACAAAACTAGACCATCTAATCAAACCCTTGAAACACCAATAAGAACTGATAACTGACAATTTACCAAACAAAAAACATTAAATAAATCTAAACCTCAACTTATAAAACTCATAATGCACTATCCCAGAATCTCCATAAATGAGCATATAGTTCAAAGACTTAGCAATACTCTTAATGATCCAAATTACTAATTCAGGATATCAATATAGCAAAACAGAGTCATAAGACTTCACATTGACAGCAAATGCACTCACCTTATATTTAGCAACCTCTTCACTCACTTCCTTCAAATCACCTTTGGTGAAAATCAATCCAACGT
This sequence comes from Sedum album, assembly GCA_006409495.1. Classification (NCBI taxonomy): domain Eukaryota; kingdom Viridiplantae; phylum Streptophyta; class Magnoliopsida; order Saxifragales; family Crassulaceae; genus Sedum; species Sedum album. The sequence goes on along the minus strand of QZGG01002119.1, from coordinate 10,401 downwards.
TCCCCTGCAACAAAACACAAATTCAATAAAACTCATATCTAAAATCCAAACTGAATCAGCAAAATCCAACTGCGACCTAAACTGCACCTGAAGAAGCGGAAGCAGATTAAGGTAATCTTTATTCCCAGTCTTCTCAGAATGAAGCCTCACTGTCCTCTTCATCATAGTATTCTTCCCCATCAACACCAGCGAGTCACCACGCAGACCTTTCCTAATCATCTGAAGCTGATTCGATCCAACATTGTCTGCAGCAACTACCAAAATCTGACTGTATTCATCTAGAAGCTGGCATAGCTTCTGATCGTACGCGATCTTCTTCTCGGCTTTCGTCGTCTTCTTCCCCATTTTCCAAGCTTCTCCGATCGGTATGAATTTGCAGTTGTGATTCGCCGGCGAGAAAATTATAAAAACAATGTAAAGATATTTACTTTTATTGATGAAGTTGAAGTCGAAACCCTAATTTGAACGGCTGAGATTTGATCTTGCTGGAATTGCATGCATCGTTTTCAACTTGGGCTTCTTATCGGGCTTTCTATTTTTCTATCAGGCCCAAATTCTATTTATCAGAATATAAATAATAAAATTTATTTTCATAGAAAAAGAAAAAAACAGCCCCAAAATTTCCTAATTTAATAAAACCACGTGCAATTTCTTATTTCAAAAAACCGTTAGTGTAACGTTTCCTACTTCTAACTGGTTTGGAAATTTTACCTCGTACCAAAGTTGGAAATCCGACACGGACAGTAATTCATCTGATTCATACAAATAGAAGATACAGCAATGCCAGTGAGCATATCAAGTCTCTCTTGATCTCTTCTCTACTCCTTATCAGTCATCTAAGATGTCTTCACAAGGTAGCAACAGTGTTAATCAAGTCATGGACTTTGCGGAATTTCAAGACAGGCTATTCAATTCATTGGATTATTCAGAGAAAGACTGGCCAGCTCTTAATGAAGGAGAGTTCAAAACAGATGATTTCAGAATGTACGTTTTTAAAGTGTATCCTTGTCGCAGAACATACAAGCATGTTTGGACTCAATGTCCGTTTTATCATTCGGGGGAGAATGCTCGTCGAAGAGATCCAAGATTGTTTAATTACTCTCCTCTTCAATGTCAAGCTTTTCGAGCTAATGGAACTTGTACTAAAGGTGATCAATGTGAGTTTGCTCATGGATTGTTCGAAACTTGGCTTCATCCAGGACAGTACAGAACTAGAGTATGTCGTGACAGAGGCCGTTGCACTAGACCCATGTGTTTCTTTGCTCATGATGAGCTTGAGCTCCGTATAATATATAAAAAAACAGGCAGTGCAGAACGTGTATTTCCAACTCATAACCTTCCGGTCGCCTCTCCGGCCAGGCCTCCATTAAGCTTCCCATCAGTGCCTCTTACAAGTGCGGATTATATCCAACAACTTCTTCAGAACATGAGACTTGGCACTGATGACAATATCTGGAGAGAAACGAGCACTTTTCCGGTGGTACGTAGGCCGAGAACTTACGTATCATCTGATACCTCCTTCAGCGGTGGCCCTGGCCCTTTCTTCAAGCATAACTCCAGTAGAATGAATCAGTAGATTGATATATTCATCTGATTATGAGCTTTATTTTATTGTTCTTTGTATTCCTTAAGTAGATCTATTGTTGGGTTTAAAGGTTAATTCCTTAATTGTCTAATCTTTTTACTATGATGTTTTTTGTATCTTACAATTAAAAATTAAATTCAAATTACTTTCACAAACAGTGCCAGAGTTTGTTAATTTCAAATCAGTGTTGAATTTGTATTATATTTCAATTAAATGACAATTATCTTCAGTCTCCATACTGACAGCCACAGCCACAGAATATCTATTGCTTTTGTGTAAAAGATCTTATAAAAATGAATGAGAGAATTTGTGTTCAAATTTTTATCCAGAACAACTGAATGATTTAGAATTGCACCTTAGACAATCTGAAACGGGAGAACGTAAGATACAGCGATCAAGTACTAGAACAGAAAGAGAGACCCCATAACAAAAGACCCTAGTATTACATAATTCCATGTTCGCCCGGCTGTGTACGAAGATGTCACATGTAGACTGGCATTGCTCGATAACAAACTGCAATCAGAATACATTAACAGCGAGTCTATTAGTACATTCTTGCATAACATGGTTTTTATTTGTTGCTTAATCTAAACAATAAATGAAAGCCATCCATAAAGCAAATACAAATCTGCGCAGAATTCCTTTAAAAATGGTCAAAAGTGAGCAAATGTCTGCACGCCACTTCTTGTCATGATAGAGTTAAAAGTAAAAATAGAACTGAGAGTTAAAAGTGGTTATTACACTTGCTATACAGAAAAAAGTAAATAATAAAAATTCCTAAGAGTATGAAGATGCATAAAAACAGGATTCAACGCACACTCCATTCTTAAAAAAGAATTTATCTCACAAGTACGTAATCTATGAAAACGGCAAATGTAACGCAATTTATTCAAGAAAGCAACATCAGGATAAACTTTGACCATGAGTAACACGAGAGAATAAATAAAAGAGATGATAATACTACTCACGCTATTGTACAACTTCTACTGCATCATCCGAGTCTGAGTCACTTGCATTGTAACCTATAAATTATCACCATCCTTCAAATATCAGCATCACCCCACTAATTTGAGGAAAATATAATCTTTACTTTTGTTGCAATTGATACCTGGACGCTTTTCACTGACTTTCCATGCCGAGGACCTCACTCTTGAAGCTTTGCTAATCCAGGCTCGCCCCTAAAACCACACCAAAGAACCAGTTAAACTTTACACGACTATACACATAAAGAAAACATTCATTTTTAATTTCAAAGTAAATCATGATTCAGATTCGAAACTATGAGAACACAGAGACAGTACATAAAACAGCCAGGTATCATACTAAAAAACTATTTTGAAAAAAAAACTACATTCATAAGGTCATTTTGATAAACTACCATCAAAACTTCAGCATCTAATCTCTGCATTTAACTGCAAGTATCATGAACCTAAAATCGATGAATGTACAAACCTTGTCTGGGATCTGTGAATTCCAAGTCATGACCACAAAATCAAAAACCTTGACCTCTAATTCATAACCGAATTCTCTACACATCTACACAACAAACTAATATCCATGAGCTCAGCCTAATACCATGTTTTTGAAAACACAACTAGTCTAAGGTATAAGCTTTTACTCAAATCAAGTCAACCAAACCATAAGCATCAATTAACTTCAGAATTGAGGTAATCCTGAAGTTGAAGAAAATTTCACCACAGATAAGAATTAATTGATGAAAAAGGAAGGAGCTTTTGAAAGTAAACCTTCTGGGCATCTTTAGAAACTCCATATCCATTGAAATACATCTGACCAACCAAAACCTGCATAGCAAAATCACCACTTCTTGCTTCCTTTAAAGTCTCATCAAACCATCTTTTGACGCAATCGGATACAACCTCGGACAAGGGAACCCGTCTAAGCTCCGACCCACCTGGCTCAGATTTCTCCATCAGCGGAATTTTTTGTGGCTGTAGGGTTTGGGATTTTCTTGAGTGGATCTCTTCACATATAAAACTTTTAATTATTTTTTAATGTTGATTTTTTGTATTTAGTGTTGTCTTTTTTAAGGTGACTAATGACTTTCTTGCATTAAATAAATATTAATTATTTACCTCAAAATATAATTAAATTGTAAATTATTGTGATGGATACTTTAATATAATTAATATCATAAATCTTAGATTCTTTAAACTCATTAACATATTGTTCATTATTTTCAATTATAAACACAATTATAAACATTAATTACATTTTATAAAAAAATTAGTTTCAGATTTTAAAGTGTATGAATCTACTCAATTAATCAACAAAATGTACATATAAATTACACAAGAGGATACAAAAGAAGCAGCCAAAAACAAAAGCTGAGTTCTTCTTGAGAAAATTGTACAATAGCTATCGGTGTTCTTCTCTTTGTATTGAAAATATTACCGGAGGGGATGATATAGTTTCATCCTTCAAATTGGGCGGCTCAACGGTTTGAGTCATAGTTGACGAGTTGTGGTGATCAGCACTGTTTTCTAAGTCCATTTCAGTTGGAGGGTCTTGATGATGATTGCTACTGTTGTTAGAATTTTTTAAGCAAAACTTTTCTTCAACTATATCGTAAGCATTTCCTGTCCGCACTTCCTGAGCAAGAGAGCACCAACAGCAAAATAACCAAGAGCACAGTCAGTGACTGCAGGTCTCCAGCCACTACTCGGTAGATTAAATCTCTTCCGCATCTGTATCCTCCAAAACCCACCGTAGAGTAAACCAAACACGCAAAGAAATATCCCGTAATTCCCAAGGCTTCCCGGACGGGCTCGTTGTCTAAATTTATTGCTGCCAAGTTGAAAATCCAAAACGGGCCATACAGAATAGGAGAAAGGTTGCAATGTGAACATACATGTTCCCAAACCAAGCCTCTCCATGTTCCAACCGAACACACAGAAGCTACAAAATAGTGATAAGTATGCAGTTGAAATATCATCCCAAAAGTCAAAAATCCCACCGCTCCACTGCGGGTTAGTTTCAATGATTCTATGCTCGTCTCTTGAAGCAAAAGAGTATCTCTTTTGCAAAGTGTGTGGCCTTAGCGGCGAGGCCATTCTAACTGGCGCTTCTTCATCTCCTTCTTCGCCATACTCCCTTCCAAGTGGGCTCATGATAGAATAAAGGCCAGCAACAGCAGGTGCTCCGATAGCTACGGAAATACAGATACCAACTCCAATAAGCAGGTCTATCAGACCGTTTGTAGCCCAAATTTAATCCACAAAGTGCATACTGAGCAAAGCAGTTCAGATTGAGCAACGCAATCACCGCCATCATATGCGCCCACTCGTGGGGCTTATACGTCCCGTTCTTGCAATAAACCTTCCGGAGCTTAGAAATATCCTCTGGAGACCATCTGATGAAAAGTATAAGGTGGTATATCCGCTTAGGATGCTGATACAAACACATTAGCGTGAACAGCGCATTTAAAATCTGATTATTAACCTCAAACCAAATATTTCTGTCAGATTTGTTTGGAATCACCGCATTCAGCATCCCAGTCATGACGAGAAATAAAATTGCACCAGACACTGCAACACAGACAATCCAAGCAAAAAGCGCCATATTGATAGGGTTCTTAAACCACTCTTTACAAAGCTTACGTAATGACACCCAATCAATCTTACGAGAGAAAACCCCATTAATTTTATCCCGTAATGAACTGCTGCTGTTGAACCCATAGCGCGAGAGGCTTCGTCCTTCACATCAGCCATACGCCAAAATTTCGCCGATGCAGAGGATAAATTAACTGGCCAGGACCACCGTTCAAATTCCTAACTTTACCATACACAGCTTTAATCTTACCGGAGAATCCATTTTTTGAGTTCTCAGTACTCCTAGATGACTGCTGAGACGGTGAAATGTTCAAGGCAACATGAGATTTGATTTTATCAACATTCGACTCCTCGATCCCCCCTGAATTATCCCGTTCTCCATCGTCATTTTAAAATACACACGGAGAGTCTCATGGCCAGTCAAAGTCTCCCAAACTTCCACAACTACATTCACCAAAATCAAACCCTACAAGAAAAATATCACAAAGTTTTAATCTTCATAAAACTGCCAACCCTAAATTCAGAGATACAACTCCAAGCCCTAAAACATTACAAAACTGAAGCCCCAATTCAATTTTCAATTATGATCACCCAAATCTCCAGAAAATCAATCAAAATACATCAAAAGGATCAAAACTCCAGCACACAAATATGCAAATTGCAGTTCAAAATCGACAACAAAGACATCAAATAGAACATGCACTCACCAAGAAATAGAAAACCCAGATCGAAAATCCATGAAAGATGGAAACTTTAGCTTCTGTGGAACTGGTTATGTAACGAGTAGGTTGGAATAGAGCGACGGTAATTTCTACGTTACAGGTGGGAAGAGATCGAGATGGAGAGAGAGAGGAGAGCTACTGTTGTGTCCAATTATGAAAACCACGTCGTTTGTTGATTTTCTTCAATAAACGGCATCGTTTTAAACGATTTTTCTGTCTGTGTTCTTATATGTCTGCTGGAAAAAATTGAAAGTGAAATTAATAAAAGGAGATATTTCGTGGAGAAAAGCATGGTGGGGACTAGTTGAATTCAATTGGGTTGTTCCTTGAAAGGTAGAATTTAAATAGATTTATTTAACATAAGGCTGTTCAAATACATTTAAATAGATATTTGTTTTGCTTATCAAAAATTTATTATTCTATTTTTATAAACAAAAAAATCACATTCTTAATCGGCGTAATTTTTAGATAATTAACAAAAATAATAAATAGTCAGTTCGATTCGGCGAGTAGAAGAACCGTAAAACTCTGAGGTAGTGTAATTATGAAGCGACTTCGAACAAAAGAAGGCGTTGAGGATCAAATTCAAGAAACCCTCACGTTCTACGCCTGATACGAGGTTTGTTCAGCACTTTTTTTGCTATAAAAGTTTCTGAAATCAACCACAAGTTAGAGTGTAACTATGTGATTTGCAGTCACTTTGAGACTCACTTTGGATACGAATTGACCGAGGAAGAGGCACTTAATTTGGAGAAGAAGGAATGGAAGTACAAGTTGCCGCTGGACACTGACCATAATACTAATTCAACCCAAAGGCCTATTCTGAAGGTTTTTTGTTACTTAATGACATTCTCTTTATTAAGATCTATCTGATTTTTCTTCCTATTGTATGTTTCAGGATCAAATCAAGCCAAATCTCCTGCAACATTGGTCGGATGTTCTAAATATTTCTGTAGCTTCAGAGTTTGATTCATCGCTGCGTGGACAATTCCTTTCCCTATCTGAGTCCCGATAATGTTTATTTACTCCATATAACATGGCTTGTACGTTTCCTGAATCAAGTGACTTATCCGTTCGTACTTTCTTGTGATCAGGCAGTAGATATCAAGATATCCTGCACCATAATAAGAGGCCATTTTATGTCAGAGGCGTAAATGATGTACATTATGCACTCGGTATGTCCGCGCTCCAATATAAATATCCACTTATCTTCTTTTGAAATGCAAATTCAAAACTATTAACTAGTGCAAAAATTGGACATATTTCAGTTGAATCACATATATAAAACTAAAGATGTCATTACTAAGAACAGCTCGGTCCTAGCAAAGCATGATGAAAATAGAGCTGCTGAACTTATACTTTCTGATGAACGTTTTCTTGATCATGGATTCATTCGCCCAAAGGTGAACTCAATTATTTTTGTTTCATCTATATGTAACATTGTGTTTGCACTTATGTTGATGGTCAATGTTGTTGTATAGGTGTTGATCTTACTCCCCCTTGCAAGTATCGCCTTCCGTGTTGTGATGAGACTGATTCAGCTGACGCCATCCGACCAAAAGGTGAATTTTGTTTTAGTTTATGCTGCTTACAAATTCAATCTCAAACTCTCTTTTATAGGATGCATGTCTTTTTAAGTTCCATTCTCTACCACTTCATTACACTTGATAAAGTGTGTAGTGGTCGCAACTCGCCACTCTCCTCTCATTTAATTAATATGACTCGTTTCTTCATTCTGTCACATCTTAACTCTAAATTGTCTACATTATTTTTATTTGTTTATTCTAGGTCTCAGCTTGAATTTATGTTATATTCAACTTTGTGAAGAAGTCACATTTTTCGCATTTACTGGTTCCCTAATCAATAGCACATGGGTGTTACAACCTTTGTGTCCGGATTTCAGGTGACTGTAAAGAATCTGGATCACTTTAAGAGTGAGTTTGGTATCTTGATGCCTGAAGAATATGAGGACAGGCCTAGTGTATTGAAGAAATGCAAGGGATCACATAAAAAGCCATCAAAGCCGTCAGATTTTCGAGCGCTTTTTGAAACAACGACGATGTTTTTCTGATAGGGTTAAAATTTACAAGGTAATACATAATATAACAACACAGTAAATAAATGGTAATACCAAGGATCGCATACGAACTCATCAAAATCTGCCACGTGTAGTCTATCCGTTGCATATAATTCATTTTTGGTTGCAAATATTTCTAGTACACTGATTCATAATCTTTGCAGACGGTTGGAATCAAGTTATGGAATTAGGCTTTTCAGTATTGTACAAGGTGTTTGAAAACTTAGTGACCTAAAAAGTTCTATTGTATTCTGATCTCGTGGTATATATGAACCTTTATGTTAACTGCATTCTGATTTTAGGGCAATTTATCTTGATACTGTTGTTTATTATTTAAAAAGTTACACAGAAAAGCAAGTAAAAAAGTAAATATTTGATAACAATGCCTACTACCACTCATATTTTATTTTGGTTTTTGAAATTAAAATACAAATTAATAGTTTGTAAATATTTGAAATCACTTGTGAAATATATAAGCTGTTCCATAATTCGTAGTTATTAATTTTTCCGAGGACTGTCTTGGACCTCTTGGTACATACTATTGAATATATACACCTTGTTTTGGGGTGTTCCTTTTACTTTGTTCATGAATTCTACTTGGCCACAACAACACCTTAGTCTGGAATTTTTTGGATAGCACTGAGTGAATTATTCAATTTTGCAGGTTCTTGTTATTGACCATGCAGACATAATATCAATGCAGGTAAACTCCACTGTTAAAGGCTTTTTTAAAAGTGTTAACTGACAAATACAAGCAGATCCGAAACAGCGCTCAGGAGTACCTAGATAATTACTGAAAATATGGCGGGGTAGTAGAAATAAATACATACCATCTCTTGATATTTTGTGAAAGTGAATCCATTGCGGAAAATCATTATAAAGACCCATTTTGTGTCTAACTGTTTCAGAAATACATGTTGCAGGAAGATGATAAGATAAGCATGATAAGATATTTTAGGAAGATTATTCTAGAGAATGTAATAATGATCGTATGATCAAAATGATCATAGCCATCCGTTAGAATATGATAGTAGTATAAATGGGAGTGGTGTAGTGTAACACATCTATAGTTTAAAGAGATAAAGTGAGTGTGAGGTGTGATTGATTCTCTTGTTAAAGTTTCTTCGGTGCTGCGTACAACCATTTGCAGCGGGTCGAAACGACATAGTATTTATTTTGTTTTAAGTAAAATTACATCGTTTTACTATACCTTAAAATTTAGAATTATTAAACCCTTTTCATAAAATGACGTAGTTTTGCTTATTCATAAATCAAAACTACGTAATCTTGATTATTAATAATTCAAAACTACGTCATTTTGTGTTTTGACTGCATATCGCAGCACGCTGCACCAGATCTCATTCCAAGCTGCGCAACTCAACGATTGATTATCCAGTAGTAATTTTGCCTTACAAAATACAAGACTTAGTTAGCAAACACATTAAAATAAAGACAAAATAAAAAATGAGAGTAAAAAGAGTTTTACATGACTCTCGCGAGATCTTTATCGGAATGTCCCAAGCTTATGGTAATTTGTTGGTAATGTCTTATCCAACTGGTACATCACATTACGATCATCACGTTGGTACATACAGGAAGATGAAGTCATCTGAGGGACGATACACAAAAATGTTAACAAGATTCAAGTTACAACACATAATCACTCAAAATAAGGAAATCGGGAAAATCTGCCTGAGGAAGACTTCGCTGATTCAAAGCCTAATCTGATGTAAAGAACCGAAACTGGAGAGACAATAAGTATCATATCTCTGCCGATTTCGATCTTCAGCACTGCAACGCAAGTCGTTTAGCCTCCTGAAACAGTTAGAAGAGATACGCGGCGGGTGAAATGGAGTTTTGACGGTCGCTTATAATCGCTCAATCGCCTTAGGATTTCTTCTCTCGTTTTATCTCATCTACTGTAGCAAGGGAATTAGTATTTATTTTTCGTTTAAACATTGTCGTTCGATACGCTTCAACATTAACATTACGCGCGAATTTGTCAAAACGCTATTGTTTGATATGGTCCGACATAACCCCTAAACTTGTAAGTTTTGCTCTTTACAATTTCTACCTCCAACTTCAGACTCTAACCTAACCAGCATTGTTTTATCAAGGTTAGACTTTTAGGTTTTAGCCGATACAATATATATTCTATATATAAAGCATGAAGGATTAATTGACGGTTTCTTTTAAACCACAATTCACCTTCTCCAAATTATCCCTACTTTACTTTATATTTACATATTTATATATTAGTTAATTTACATACTTCCACTATAAATAAAAAACAATCATAAGCACATATGTGCTAGTATGATTAAAGTGTTGTTATTTGTGAGGGAAAAAATTAAGGAAAAAAAGCAATTTTTGGTACGAAACATCATTTCAATATTTGATAACATAATTAATTAAAATTAACTTTAATTTCAGTTGACATATTTATCA
>QZGG01002118.1:0-44605 GCA_006409495.1 Sedum album | reverse complement strand
ATATATTTTTTATTTTGGACAAACTTAAGGGGACGGAGGGAGTATAAGTTTAAATGGAGCATGAACACGCAAAAAGAACCACAGTGAACATCGCAATTCGCAATCTTTTACCGTCGCTAATCAGATAGTTAATAAGTTTATTTTTTAAATTGAAATTCATTTTCAGTCGGGCATTGTTTGAAGAGTTTCAGTAGAGAGACCTCAGTTAGTTGGACCGCAATCGAACCCACAATGTTGGCTTAATTGATAGAAAAACCGGCCTGCTCTTCTGTAATTCGTACCAAGTTTTAGAACATTTAGTGCAATTCTCAGCCTCACACGACAGAGATCACACGAACGGCTCAAAACAAGATCATGAAACTGATCATCAAATAACCCACGTGGCGTTCTCTAATTGGACTATATTCCGCTCGAATCCCACGTCAGCTGAAATTTCAGAACAGAGTCGGCATCAACAAAAATGTCATCACATCTCATCCTCTGCTTTTGAGCTGTTGTGTTCAGCGACGCCATGGAAGCTCTCAACGTAGCTTCCCTCACTCCAAGTTCAATCCTTTCAGTAAACAAACCCAAACCCAGAAAACCCCAATCCCTACACACATTTTCTCACATCAGAATCTCAAAACCCTCGTCTCCGAACTCCACAACTAACTCCAAAACACCAAAATTTAGTACTAGTTTTCATGGTGGATTGGTTCTGCTGTCTTCAATCTTCAATGCTAAGCTCGCATCTGCGTTGACATACGAGGAGGCACTACAGTTGCAGCAGTCAGTGAGAAGTCCCACTTCAGAGGAGTTTGATTTTGGTGGCGCGATTGACAGTGCAATCAGTTTTGGGGCTGAGAATCCATTGATTGTGGTTGGAGGCGTAGCGGTCGTGGCAGTGCCGTTGATTGTGTCACAATTTTTCAAAGGGCCAAAGAAGGCTTATGGAGTTGAGTCTGCTAGAAATGCTTATGCAAAATTAGGTGAATTGGATGAAGCTCAGTTGCTTGATATAAGGCCTCTAAAGGAGGTTAAGGAGAAAGGTAGTCCGGACATCAGTGGGCTGAGGAAAAAGGTGGTTTCGGTTGTCTATAATGGTGAAGATAAGCCGGGGTTTTTGAAGAAGTTGGGTTTGAAATTTAAGGAGCCGGAGAATACCACATTGTTTATCATTGACAAGTATGTCTTTGAGCTCAGTTTATATACACTATTTTGAATTGTTTGCGTGGTTACCCTAAATATTTTAACTGAGTAATGAGAACTTAAATCCAAACGAAATTGTATTGCATAGTGCTAGTTTACTGGAAGTAATGTGATATCACCTTCTTTAGAGAGTTAGAAATTAAGTTTGTATGCATACCATACGTGATGCTTGCAACAAAGAATGTAGTTTACCTGTGGTGTGTAAAACATTGAATTCATCGTGAGCTTAGAAGTTGTGGCTTTAAGGGTACGTAACTAATTAGAAGAAATTGATGGGAGATGAAACATGATGTATCTCATTTTACCTTTTGAATGCTGTTCCATGAATGTAATGATATCTGATGGAAGACAGATTCGATGGGAACTCTGAATTGGTGGCGGAATTGGTTTCTGTCAATGGATTTAAAGCAGCGTATGCCATCAAAGATGGTGCAGATGGACCTAGAGGATGGCTGGTTATTACTACATTCTTGATTTAATCTCCTTTATTTTGTTAATTATCATTCTGATGAACAAGGGAAGTGCAGTATCCATAGGTTTTGACAGGCTTTAGAAAATCCAATGTGTTTACAGAGTAGTGGACTTCCTTGGACTGCACCCAAAAAATCACTGAGTCTCAACTTTGGAAGCCTTTCTGAGACTTTCAATGGAGTCTTTGACGTAAGTAATTCCTTATCTTTACTTTTGTTGATTGCTATTTTAGTTCCTCCTTTCCGCCTTGTGCTTTTTTACTATTAAAGTTTGAGCGCTTTATTGAGCTGGCTGAACCTTTTTGCATCTACCAGTACCAGTTTAAAAAACTAACTACAGATACAAAATACATGCAAACTCCAATGTGATATTTGATTCCTTTTATCAGTTAAAATATTAGCTATTGTCAGTTGATTTTTTTAATTTGCAGGATGCCTCCGATGTTGTCTCTTTGACCCTTACACTAGCTGCAGCTACTGGGTTGAGTTTATTAGCATTCACCGAGGTTTGTCAGCAGCAATTCTTTATAAATGTTGCGAGCTAGTTAGGAGTGCTTTGACAAGTGAGTAGTGTAGTGACACACTTTACTATAACTTGTCAGATTGAAACAATACTCCAACTCCTTGGATCAGCTGCCATTGTTCAATTTGTCAGTACCAAATTACTATTGGCCGAGGTAAGGAGAGTTATGTTTTACACTTTCACTTATTACTTATCCATACAGGATTCAATTTTTTTGAAATTTGTCCGTAGTTATTGAAGTGTTCCCTTTGACAGGATCGGAAGAAAACCTTAAAAGAAGTCACTGACTTTGTGGATACAAAGATAGCTCCAAAGGAGCTTGCTGGCGAGTTAGCGGTAAAGTATTGCTTTAAAAATATGATGTTGGTGTTGCCAGATTTTGCAGGCAACTGGCTTATGTATTAACTTTCTGAGGGTGGTGAATATTATCAGGAAATTGGGAAGGCTCTTCTCCCTACATCGGTAATTAGCAAAGCCCTACCTGCTCCAACAACAGCAACAGTCTCAGAAACCACACCAGACACAACTAGTGAACCTTCCCCTGAACCTGAACCCGAAGCAGGACCTGTAGCTCAAGTAACACCTCCACCTGAACCCGAAGCAGAAGTTGTAGCTCAAGTAACACCGCCCCCTGAGCCTGAAGTAGTCAACTCGGTGCCTAAACCAGAAGTTAAAACAGAATCGGTCCCTGTATTCTCAAGACCGCTCTCTCCTTACGCTTCAGTAATTACTCCAGCACCTTTTTCTTAAATTCTTAGCTTCTATCTAATTTTTGTTTCTTAGTTTTCATTCTCATGCAAATACAATATCTCAATCGCTTACAGGCCTAAATTTATTAATGATCTTTTTGCAGTATCCGGACTACAAGCCTCCAACGTCTCCAACGCCCTCACCGCCCTAGAAACACTCCATCGCCCTTGCTGCCAGGCATCAGTCATATACATATCAGTTCATCTGGTGCTTGGATTAGTTTGTTTTTCATTTTCATTTTGGACAAGGAACAATGGATGCACTATATTTATTTTATAGAGGCTCAGAAAATCAATCTTATGGAATGCAACTTTGACTCAATCCAAAGTCATTTCATAACGCTACTTTGTTGTCCATTTCAGAATTTAAAGTCCTTTACATATATTCTTGAAAAATCCCATATAATCTTATATGGTTTGAAGGTCTTGTTGCTCAGTGATAGACATCTATTAGCTAACAACCTTGCCTCAGAATCGGCTTGAAGTTTGCTGGCTGCCTTTCCTTTTGTCAAAGCTAGCTCAATATGGGTACTAGCACAGATGGTTGAAGTTTTTGCCATGTTGGTGGTCAGGTTATCAATGTGATATCTAAATTTGAGCAGTATATTTTTAAGGTGCTGGAAGTCCATCTGCTTTTTTAGTTGGAGTTTGTTGAGACTTGTGAGGCTTGTGTTTCTTTTGTAGTTGCATCCAAGAAATGCAACCTGGATGGTCCTGTTTCTGACTGTGCTCAGATCCATGGCTCCACTGCCTACTGGTATATCTTTTACCTTCACTTAAGAGATTTTTATTTGTTTCTTTTCGTTTAGGGCCACATTTAAACTTGAAGTTCATGGACACAAGATTGCGATACCACACAGGCATACCAGTCTTTAGCAGTTAGTTGGGGTAAGGGATGCATGCTCAAGTCTTTGAACAACAAACAAATTTTGAACTGTTACTCTTCGTATCTCCTCTTAATTTCTACTTCTTATCACATTGCTGAAACTTACTAAATGGCAATCACATTTTCTGTAGTCAAGCCGGTATCTTAACAGCCCAAGTAACAGTCCTGTTTGAGACATTTTATGTTTAGTTTACTCATCTTATAACTCATTTTGACCTGTCTGCAAAAGGGCAGTTTGATATGAAGTGCAAATAATAAATTACCCTAACCTAACCCCAAACTGAGTTGCTGCTGTACATTTATCTCTGAGCATTTTTTACCTTGGGATTTTTTCAAGTGTAACTGTCCTTTTGCATTGAACTACTGTCCTTCTGCCACTAGTAAATTTAATACCATTGCTATCAACCTTTCATCCTTCAATGTTTTTCCTTCTCCTCTTTTCAAAGTATATCATAAAATCGACAAACTTAGCTACTGTGTACAGATAAAACCTACACCTGAGGCTAAAAATGTTGGACATATCAAACTCTCAGGCCTCAAGATCTTTGAGCTTCGTGTCCTTTCATATCAAGATTCGGAAATCTCAGTCATGGATATGCAAATTTAATACAGACTTAGTCGTATATGTACAGTCAAGTAATGTTGAGAGCATTTATAAGAATACGTTAGTAGCAGATGCATAGAAAGTTGTGGAATTTTCTGTCATGTTTTTTGTTTTTTTGAGCCTGTGATATTTTAATGAATTAGTTTTACTAACAAACTGATGTCTGCAACCCTAAACCACATGACCTCCTTCAACTTTACTGTTTTCCAACAAAACATCTTGTAAACTGCATCTTCTTTTCTCTAGTTTGCTGTCACCTTGTGAACTGTTGTCTAAACTTTTAATAGCATGTTTTATGTGCAAGCCATGATAAAACAAAAGACATTGATATGAACACCTTTATACTCTAATGATATGATGCTTTTCATTGCGTAATTCGGAAGACTGTAATCTTTCATAGAAAAGTATGCAGAATATCGGTATGTCCATGCAGTCATTTTCCGGGTTAAAAACCAAATAAATTCATGAAAGTAATTGTGACATTTGAGGTGCTGTAGGGACCAAAAGTTGACAACTTATTTCTTTATATATGTATGTATGTATGTATTGATTTCTCTAGTAAACAATTGTTGTGTAGTAAAGCTTTACAGAATTATTGTGTAACTTTATGTTTCGAAGCGTGAGTTCCGTGATATTACAGTAAGTTGTCTGAAGTATTTTCTCGCAAATCTTTAAAAGTATGAAAGATCTAATGCAAACAAAATCTGAAATTCTGAAAATGATTCGGACAAGTGACAGTTGAGAAGAAGGCCTGTAAAAGAAAAAAAAGAATCAAAACAGAAGGTCAGTTGTTTTATAGCATTGACCTCAACTTAAGTAGTTAATAACTTGTATGGTATTTAGATTTTAAGGAACAACAGCAAGTCAAACTATAAGGTATTTAGTTCAAAGCTGTTTGAGTGAGTTTGTTTGTTTGGTAGGAACTGTCGTTCCCAGCTCTAGTTCTAATTTCTAAATGCATTGAAACACTTGCCTGTATCTATTTCCTCATCATCATCGACAAGGACAAAATCATACCTATCTTTGTGTCTCTCTCCTTGCAAAAATTAAACAGTATATAACAGACATGTAGTTTTTTCTTGAATCTTACATTACTTGTTTTCACTGTCATTTGGACTGAAACATATTTCCGAACATCATCTTCAACTGTCTGCTTCGTTCTTCCAATTGTCCGTAAAACAGATAGGATTGTCAAAATGGAAAGGCACCGTCGCAAGCAAGCAAGAATCAAGCAGCAGCAGAGTGGTTTCTCTGAGGGTTTGTCTTTGTCATCATTTAGCCTTTTTTTAAATGCAAGTTTTTCGTTTAAAAAATATTGAATTTATATGTATTCAAATCTAATGTCTTCCAGAAGTAAGCAGTAGAGAATGGGAGTTCATAAGCATGACTGAGCAAGAAGAAGACCTTATCCATAGAATGTATAAGCTTGTTGGACCAAGGTAACTATCAACTTTTTTGGAACTTGCCGTTGAACCCGGAAATTGGCATGTAACTAGTAACTTCCCTTTGTGACCTCAAATAATTCTGGCTCTCTATTCATTATACATAATACTCCCGTCGAATGCTACGGAAAAGTTCAGTATGATACTTGAATGATGCATGTTTTAATCAGCTGTCTTGCCTTTAGTTTTCAATGGAAACAAATACACTTAGTAACTACTCCAGTAACAAGGATAAACAACAAGGTACAAGATTGAAAAAATATACATTGTTTCAAAGAAAGCTGTCAATTATTGACAACATTTCATTTTGGGAACTTCAACATTGTTTTTCTGGGAAATAATACTTGGAAGTTCAACCCAAGATAGTGATGGTCACATGGGTGTAAGTGCAGCAAATTTGAGTATTCATATTGGACCATATTTTAATGCATTTGATGAAGAAACAAGTGTTTTGTCTCCATGGTTACTTGTGCATTTATTTTTTGGAACAAGTTTCTCTGCTTCCAATGTATTACAGTGATTTATGCAACACGAGCATCAGTTTAAACATCCTCGAAAGCCTTTCTTGACTGACGTGTATTTTGTGCGCATATTACAGGTGGCCTTTAATTGCAGGTAGAATACCTGGAAGAAAACCAGAAGAGATTGAAAGGTTTTGGATAATGAAACACAGTGAAGGCTTTGCAAACAGAAGAAGAGAGCTCGAGCAGAAACATTATCATCTCAACTGCAGCTGCAGCTGCAGCATGATCAACATTCTCAACGAATAAATGTTGATGTGTTTCCCAAGTTCTCCTCTGGCTTCGTCACGTCTAGCTATAATATTTATAGTCTGTGTGCTTATAAAATGGCATCTATGGTCCTTCCCTTTTTGAGATTACAGAGAGGCAGCAAAGAAAATTGTTTTGTGCTTATAACATCTTTATCCAAGATACATTTCGCAGTTCCGAATAACTAATAATGTTAAGGCAAGGTATGCATCGGACGATCGATAATATAAACTATCATTAATGTTACAATGTAGCCATTCTGGGGGCCTTAAGTTCATAACCAAGATCATCAGTCAGTTTCAAACTGATGCTCTAAAGTCTGAATGCCAGTTTGATGTTATGAAATTCCTCCCTTCAATAAGTTAACAAATTCCTTTAAATGTCAGAGAGTGTGAGATATTTCTAGGAATATGAAATCATCAGGTTTATTAATTACATGTCTCATTTTTCATAGTCACTTAATGTTGGTCCATAAAAGGACCATTGTCACAGTCATGGGACTGGGGATTACTGATTTGACAGAGGAAGGATTACTGATGACCATTTCATTTTCACATTCACTTGTTCATATACGTAATGCATGAACATGTGTGTACACAAATAACTGATGAAAGCATTGCAGTTTTAAGAGGAAGCCACAAGCACATGCTGTTGAGCTTTAATAAGTGGCCATGTTAACTAAAAGGATCTGTGGGTATTCTTATTATTAGCAGCACAATTCATTTCTATCCATTTTTTGTATTAAATAGCGATGCATAGGCACCATCCACGTTTAGATTAGTGCATACCCGATGACTTTCACACTTTATTCGAATCCACTAATGCAGACTGTAAGAGCAGTCGCTGCCTTTGAACTGACCCGTCTCGAATGGCTTCTCTACAATTTTAAGTATTGGAATCCACCCCACTCTTATGCGGCCACAACGGGCTTGTCTAAGGCCATCCACATCCATCATCATCATCAAACATTACTAGGAATGAAATATGCTTAATTGATTGTGGATAGTAACAAGTCCATGCCTACGTTAAACAAATCCAAACTCGAAAAATCTCCAAATTTATCCTTCCTAAAAACTTTTTTGTTCCACGCCTCGAAAGGGGTGGTAGAGTGAGTAGACATGAGGACAAGATCTAACAAGGTCCAGAGTTCGAATATCGGTTAAAAACTTTAAATGTGAAATTTGGTCGATCCAATCACACTTCGCACTTGAAGAACAACGAATGAGGTTTCTGCCTTCTAGAAAAAACTTTTGTTTTTTATTTACTCCACTTAAGGCTTTTATTCTACACTAGTAGTTTGATGCACATAAATATGTGCATATTGATATAATTATCTTTTTATATATTTTATTTAATATTATTTTTAAAAAGTATATCATTGAAACATTAAGTGTGTAATTATATAGTGATGTAGGGGTTAATTGGGAAGTTGAATTGTGGCTTCAAAAAGAAACCATCAATTCAACTCCTTAGGCTTTATATATAGGAAGATTTACCCATGTACTATGAAATATGAAGTAAATCAAACTAAAGGTGTGTTATTTAGACACCTTGCTAGTAATTTTAGTAAGAAAATCAAGAATCCGAATTTGAGAAATTCACTTAAGGATATGGTGTATGAGAACCAACATGAAAAAATTCTTCCTTTTTCAAGGATTTAAGGGTGAAGCTAAAGGAAAATGTGAATGTTCTTAAATGGTTCGATGACCTCGAGTTAGATTTAAGGACATATCGTTTGATAAGGGAGGGAGGCGATGGGGAGCAATTACAACTAACTCATAGGAGTGTTTTATTAATGTTCTATGGGATGGACGTGATTTGCCAATCTCTGGCATAGTAAATTTCACCTTCAAATCGGCAAATGACTATTTTGTGGCACGTCATGATCAATATGGGAACTTCATAAAATGTATGTTCCACTGATAGATAAAAAAATTAGTGAAAGCAAACATAAAGCTGGAAATTACATTGTTGAGGTGTATGATCGTGCGGAACACTGACAACACGTCGTTGTGTGCTGCAAATTAATCTCTACACTATTCCTTAGTATAGTATAGCAAGTAACCCATATAGAACGGTGAGAAATAGTCTCCTTCTGTAAAAGTACAATTGATTGGGTTTCAGTAAGCTAATGAAACTAGAAAATAAGAAACAAAAACAAGAGCAAGAACAATTGCGCGTGATTGGCGCACTGAATACGAGTTGTTTAATAATTATATGAGATGATATCAACTTAGACTTATTCTTATGAACTTATGCTTATCCTCGGTTGCTACTGATCTATGACTAGTAGTTTAAGTGAATTAAGGTCCAGTCAAGGCTTAATAAACAATTACGAATCCGATCAAGGTAGTAATTACCTAACCTAGCCGATACTCCTAATCATTCACCGTCAAGCTATCTGATTAGTTTAACAATAGATAGTAAATTTTATAACTAAGTCTGTGGTTCAAGGCTTCGCTTAATTATTTAATCTAGCTACAATGCAATAAACTCGGAGTATTAATACTAAACAAGTCAAGCATTAAGAACACAATCCCAAAACATAAAATTTATAATTCAAAGTCTAAACTGATGTAGCAAGTTTAGCTAGACATGCCATATGTGAACATCTCAAATTTTGTATAATAAACGACAAGTGAACAGTAAAACAAAGGAGGTTTAGCGTGAAAGTCTCGACTGGCGCGTCGCTACTCCTGTTGCGCGTCACTCTTCTGATCGTTCCAAGCAACTTGCGCGTTATGTGTCTTCTATCGTAATTATTTTATGATTCTTGATATTTCGTCTGATGTCTCTGCGCGTCTTCATGCTTTGTATTTATATGCATCATCTAGGGTTTTTAAATTTAAATAGGAAAGAGATAATTCTTAGAAATATATCTTTATCTCTAAAATCTCGCATAAAAAATATTCAGCACGTTGTTGACGTCATCTCTACGCGTTGCTGACGTCATCACCCATCGACGTGCAGACCATGTATGCGCCGACCCTTTGTGGCGCGCATAGTCAAAGTGACTATGTTTAAGCTAATCTTCTCATGTCGTTCTCCTTTGTTCCAATGAGGACTAAGCCTTCTAAATGTCTATCTTTAGCGCATATTCATCCTTAACTCATATATTCACCTGAAATATAAAACTACACCAAAAGCGTAATCTTATACATAGAATGATACAAACAAGCGTAGTATAAAGGGCATAAATCATAGTATGAATGTCATTAACAAACCCACCCCACACTTACTCTTGTTCATCCCTGAACAATCCAGCTAAGGACTTAGCTTACCTCAAACGTACTCATGCGCGACTAGCTCCTAACGCGCAACTCTTATGCTTCACTCATGCATCAGCACACATTGCCTTTATACAAATCAGAACTGAATAATGCATACATAATTTTGAAACTTGATATATATATTTTCTTTGGAATGCAAATCAATTTTGATGATTGGGCGAAGTTCTTTCTTAGGCGCCTAATCACCGATTTCTGCTCTGAAATTCAATCACATGATTAAAAGTTTTCCGCTTTCTCTGGTACATGATTTGTTCGCATTCTGGGAGCGTGATCGTTCATCTTTGACGATCCACTATGTGTTATCGTACAGTTTTTATGATGTAACATGATGTGCAAGTTATCTTTTCATTGGTTCGGCTTTTTGAGCTTCACTTTTGAATTGGTAACTTTACTGATCCGAATTTCTTTTCCTTGAATGGTTCCAATCACAGCCTTCGGATATCAACTATAGAACAATGCTCCGCTCTCCCTTCTGATCACCCGCATGCAAGTCTGGTCACGCGTTTGCAACCGCGCGCCCCTTTCTGAACGACTAACCTTGAAGAGAAGACGGTCTGTTTTTCTGTCTCGTCAAGCCTTTGGGATTTCACCTTTGGCACTTGTGTGATTGAGCTTGCTCTTTTATTTTGAAGATTGCAAAGTACCAACCTCCACGAATTATTTTTAACCATGCAACCGAAAATCAAAGCTAGATCGATTGAGCCTCTCCAGAAAAGTTAAGAAATTTTGAAAAAATTACACAAAATACAATAAAAATTCTTATAAATAAAATATTTGTTAATGAAATGAAAAATGAATAAAAATTAGCCCAATTATGAGTTCATGCGCATGATACACGACTTATTGTTCATCTACACACGTCTCAGCTAACTTTATTATTAAACTAACTAAATTATCTACTTCCCCCCACACTTAGACAAAAACGTGTCCTCACGTTCCACAAAAGCATAAAAAGAGGAATGCTCATGCATGGAAAATAATAATCTAAGTGTCCTAAAAAACAAAATAAAAACTAAAATAAAAATAAATCTCATAAATGTAAAGTGACGGGTTACCTTCCGACAATTGCCTTTGTTTAACGTCATTGGCTTGACAGTACCTCTTGCGCACATGCTATGTCGCGCCGGTGTCCTCCCATGCACTTTAATTGTTGCCTACCTTGTTATCAACGTTGTTCCTACAAGGCGAAAATTCAAGTATTATAATTAGAATCATGACATACTGGGGTATTGATGCATTAGCAACATCGAAACCAGAATTAACATTGTAAGATAAATTATGAATATTCTGAATATAATTTAATGAATCTGGTGATGCTGCACGCGTCATCGCGCACGAGTTTCCCGTGAACCATCCTAAACTGGCGCACCAACTGGCGCGCGACTAGGCTCGTTTTTCTCTTTCGGGTCTTCTAAGTCGAAGTCCTGCGTCGAAGGTATAAGGCCAGAAAGATAGTGCTTAACCCTTTGACCATTGACCTTAAAACGATGGTGGTTGGCCTCGTTTTCAAGCTCCAACGGCCCATGGGTGAAAACGTGTGTGACCGTGTATGGTCCTGTCCATTTGCTGCGCAATTTACCTGGCATCAACTTTAAACGTGAGGAGAATAACAAACCTTATCACCAATATTAAAAGAACGAAAAAGAATAAATTTATCGTGATAAAGCTTTGGCGCGACTTGTAGTCGCGACTCTAGGCGTCCAGGCGCAGCTCCTCTAGGTCGCTCAATTTCAGCTTCCTCTCTTTCCCTGCTTCGTTCAAGTCCAGATTACACACTCTCAGAGCCCAATACGCCTTATGCTCTAGCTTGACTGGTAGATGACACGCCTTGCATAAACCAATCGAAACGGTGATGTTCTGATCGTTGTCTTATACGCTATCTGATATGCCTACAACGCGTCATCCAGGCGCAGGCTCCAATCCTTGCGCGTCGGTTTCACCATTTTTTCCAGAATACGCTTGATCTCCCTAATGGATATTTCGGCTTGGCCTTTCGTTTGAGGATGATAAGCTGTTGATGTTCTGTGCTGGAGTCCATAGTGTTTGAGTACTTACGCAACCATCCTAATACAAACGTGAGATCCCTTGTGACTAATAAGTGCCACTAGTTACATACACTTTAATTCCACAACAAATCAAAGTTTGTCAAGTTGATATATTTTAAAAATCATCACATACACTCTCTTACACCGTTGAAACGATATAACTTATGTACGATATGTTTCAGCCACGTTTAAACTTTTTTACCAATAATTATATGATATATGACTAACGTTGATTTATGCAAGTCACATAAAGTCTAAATGTAGGTTTAATACAACACCTTTGACAAAGACCCCCAAACGATTATTTTCAATTGTTTCCTCTCGTGCTTTGTTCCTCTTCACATATTTTGATGATTTTGACATGATTTTTGCATGAAATATTATTTAAGGTGTTGAATCAGAAGTTATAAACTAATTTAGAATGTATGTTTGGAATGTATTTAAGGTGTATGATAGCTCCACTTTCAAAATTTCCATCATTGTTAGAATTTCATGTATATATGTGTGATATGAGATGTTTGGCTATGAATATTCATACGTCGTTGGTAAAGTCTTGTTGTGTTTTTGAATCGTATGGTCATGCTTTCTTTTGGAAGTGAACATCATGTGTATGTAAGTGTCCATTTAAATTACTTTCTACATGATTGTTTGCATTTTATATAAAAATCAAGTTGAATGTCGTTGGGAAGATGAGACACACTATATTTGGAGGGGATTCAAGTGACATGAATGATGACATGTTTGAAGAAGCTCATGAAGACATGGATGAGACACACTATAACGATTTATAGAACAAACATAGTAGTCATGCATACTATACAGGTTGACCTGCTACTGCTAACGAGCTCAGGTTCCACATCAAGCCGCCCTGTTTAAGATAACTCCCATCTTTGGTATACACAAGTACAAAGAACTAAGTAATATACTAGGGCTTGTGAAGATATCTCCCAGCTCGCAAGGCTGCTTTCATAACAACAGTTATCACATCAATCACATGATCAGTGTTGCAGGTATTCCCCTTGAATGAATGAGCTCTAGAATTTTTGAACCTTTTCATACAGTTTAGAAATCTCTGGCTGCACTCTTGACTCAGATACCCATCTGAATTAAAAGCAACACAAATTAAATTGTTGCCATATATTCTGTACTAATTAAATGAGCTTCTATGTGATGAGAACTTACGGTTTTTAGATCGAACACAAGCATCATGGTTGAAGCAACACGCGTCAAGTCCGTCACAAGGCATTTCTCCTGGACAGCCACTGTACAGCAGTCCACAATACTTTCCATATCTCAAGAATGGTGGCACTGTCAAAATAAAGCATCATGTTCAATCTTACAGACATATAGATTCTGTTATTATTTTTTGTCACTCACATTTTGTGTTGTATATAATTTTGCAAGTTGACTGATTGTCAAATTTGAATTTAGTTAAGATACCTGAGCAGAAGTCAGATTCACACTTTCTGCTGCACCCTTTACTCTGCACAAATCAGATCAGGAAGAAACTTGATAGTAATTGGAAGCGGACACATACTTGATCTGAATATGATCGGCAAAAGAATATAGCTGATATATATTTCATTGAAGGAACAAGAAACTAATTGTGTGCCGTCATACCAGACTTGCCGACCCATCAATTTTCGGGACTACCCCGATATCAAGAGCGTCAGAAGAGACATATATGAACATCAGAACAAGCAGCAGAACCAACTTCACTGGTACCTTTTTCTCCATAGTTCTTCAACCACTGAGGTAAGGCAACTTCTCCTCTCCTTACACTGGTTTTTAAATGTGTTTCTATCTAATCAGTGAGTTTTCTTTCCATTTAAAAACAGTCCGAATAGAGAAATACAGATTGGAACACGGACGGTGGCATGTTCATATGCATGGGTTTGTCTTGTTGTGTCTCGTGACCATGTTTTGTAACTTTTAAGCAGATTCGGATGTAAGGCATAAAGCAGCCTTTTGCAACAATTTTTTTGATTCAAGGTGAGAATATTTCATAGAAATAGATATTACAAGCCGTGCAAATGAAACATAATCGAAGGAACAAATTCAAAGACAACTCTACGTCGAAGAAGTCTCGTAAATGCAGTTTGTGAAGCAGGCCATGATCGGCGCCATCCCAACGAACTCACCAAAGTTCATACCCCATCGGACAAAAGAAGACACTCTGCAACCAGGACATAAACCGAGAGGTATCAAGACCCAGAAATCAGGAAAAACAAAGGCAAAGATCACAAGCAACACGGCCCAGGCAGGGGACACAAACATCAGAGCCCAGGCAGGGAACACAAGCAACAAGACCCTGCCCAGCACGCCCATCAGAGTAACAAGGCCCAGCCCAGAAATCAGGAAACCCACGCCAACCAACATCTCACGCCACCGCCGTCCACCTTCACGCCGTCCGTCCTCACGCCGCCGTCCATCCTCCCGCCGCCGACCCTCCTCATGCTGTCGTCCATCGCCATGCCACCGATTCCCCAATCTCGCGCCACTCCACCCTCGCGCCTCCAAGCCTCCAGCCACCACGCCGCGACTCCCGCGCTCCGTAGATCCGGCCATCCCAGAATCGATCCGCCCTCCCGTCGCCGTCTGACGCCCAAACCCCTCTGACGCGCATCTTCGCGACCCCATCCGATGCTCGATCACCACCAGGCCGCAAAGAGGTCTGGATTGATGACCAAACCTCGCATCCCGCAAGTGGCGCCCTCCAACCAGTGACCGGACACCAAGATCCATGGCAGACCGCCCTCGAACCACCATCACACAACCATCCCCGAAACGGGAGCAGGAAACAAGCACCAAGGTTTGAGGAGGAGCTAGCACACGGCTAGAGGAAAGCTAGCCGAAGCTAGAGCAAAGGTGAAAGGCAAGCCTCCATTATTGAAAGGAAAAAGCAATACGACGCGAAAGGAAAAGCTACTCTACCGTGGGCGGAGGAAGACTGACCTCCTCCCCGAGAGGAGGGGTGCCTTTTGCAACAACTAGAAAATAATATTTTCTAAGTAAATGATTGAAACAAATGCTTCACCCAAAAACTTAACATATTAAAAAATGATAAATTTCAGAAAACCATCCAGATAATAAGGGTAATTACAAAAATCATCTCTACAACGAATTTTTAATAAATGATCTCTTTAATATTCTGCCACCTTATTGTTCTGTTAAAAACGGCGTGAAACGCGTGATTTCACTCTCATTTTTAATATTTATATTTACAATTATTGACAAGTTACTCGCAACCCTAAACCTAAATTTCACCCAATTCACTTATCTGCGTTCTATCTTTCTAATCAAATTGTCCGTCATCGAATACCCAGTACGTTGAAATCTAATTGAGTTGAAGAGCTATGATTTAGAGCATTGGTTGTCAACACTGACAGGTAAGGCTGTATCGTTACAACTAACAAAATTGAGTTTGGTTATCATAATAGCGAAAATTTAAGCTCAATTACTGGAATTGATTCAGAGATTTCCATACTTATATATGTATTTCAAATCAATAATTAGCAAACAATACTTGTGAAACGGTATATCCATAATTATATCCTCATTTAAATTGTGTTTGCTTGTTGGTGGCTGATATTGGTATAAGATGATAAGTTCAAGTTATCGGTCCTTTGATTCGGAGAAGAAGACATGTCAGATTTGATAGTTTATACACGAACAAATGCACTATGCATTTGTACATATTTTCCGTTAAGTTCTTTTTTATTTCACTATTTTATTGTGTCTTTTGATACCTTCTTATTCTATTTCAAGTAAAAAACATAAATCCATGGATGTTGGATGGAACAGAAGAAGTTTGGACGAATTCAGTTGATTTGGAGTGAAAACAAGTAAAAACTGAAGAAAAAAACAGCAGTATGGGTCGACGGACCCGTTTTGACGTCAAGAAAGAGGAAGAAAGAGGTTGGGCTCGATTCGACCGACTCATTTCTCGCGTGACTCAAAAATAGGTAGGGCAACGAAAACTTGAAAATGGGTCGACCGACCTTTTTTTGTGTCAAGGAATCGGTTAGGCACCAGCAGACCGACCCATTGCTCGCGCGACTCAAATCTGTGTCGGGCGACCTGAGCTGAAAAAGTGGATTGACCGACTCATTTCTTTAAGTGCTTGACCCAGCAAAATGATTCAGTTAGGAGATAGCTAAGAAATTATGAAGAAATGGGTTGGGCAACCCATTCTGAGGCGAACGACCCAAAAAGTGTGTGGGGCAGAACAGAAAGATTTCCAAAATTGAAGATTTTTGCTTCCAAATCGTGATCTATATAAATATCAAACCCTAGACCTCCAAAAGCACCTTCTTCTAGACTAGGAGCACAACTTTGGAGAGTTTTGAGGACAAGAAACTTGAAAAAGCATCCAAGAATCCGATGACTTCTACTCTACTCTATTTGTTCTAGTTTTTACAAGGTTATTTTTTGTCGTATATATTTACTTTCAAAACCAGATATGCTCAGTTGTAAACTCACCATGAGTGAGTAGTTTTTTGTAATGAGATCCTCAAAGATTTCCCAGGTTTGATTGTAATGCAAAACTAATTTTTACCAGGCATAATGCAGTATTTGTTCGATATGTTTGATTATATCTCTATGCTAACTGAATTGTAAATGCCTAAGGAAGGAATGAGAGTTGAACTTAGGAGGTTTAGAATTCAGAAATTATCTATTTAGGATAGTGTTTCGTGTGCGAGAGTAACAAATACCATTTACTTAGGTTAACATTATTGTGGACTTGAATTACCGATAAACAAACCAAGAAGTTGAGATTATGGAATTCAAGTTCTAAAAATAATTTAACAAATCGAGAATTTGAGAATCGTACTTAATTGCTGCATCCATTTTATAGAAGGAGCGAGAGTTGAATCTCGAATGCTTGCATTATTACCATTGCATTAATATATTGTAACCTAGGAGTGAAGTATGATTTATGCTGCATTTTTGTTAATTGAATTCACAAACCATTCACCATTGTCTTCAGTACTTTTTGGAGATCCATCATCAGTAGAGGACAAAAACCCCTTTGCTCGTGAACTTGCACTAGCGATTTTAGATAGAAAAACAAGGTCTAGGGTTTTCTCTTGGGATTCGACCCTAGGTCACCTTAGAAACTATAAATTTGTTTGACTCGCGTGACCAGAACTATTCTCACATAATACTTTCCCTAAAATTGCTAGTCAAATGGCGCCGTTACTGGGGATTTGTTTGTTTGTTTGTTTACTTCACGTTATCTTTTCTTAATTGTTGTTAGGCTATTGAACACTAACTAGAGCTCGTGCAAAGAGAGTACAAAGTTTAGCCACCGAGTAAACACCGAATCACCTTCCTCACCCTCCATTTCACTACCTGACCTTGACACTTCTATGCACGCTAACCTTGCTACTGATGGTTTGTATCGTTCTTGTGTTGCTGAGGATGATCAGATTGGAATACTCAGGGGATGTCACTCTTCTCCATATGGTGGACACGGCTCTAGTTCAAAAAAGGCAGCAAGGGTGCTTTAGAGTGTTTCTATTGGCCCTCGCTATTCAGCGATGCGTATGAGTTTGTAAAAGGTTGTGATGCATGTCAATGGACAGGGAACATCTCGAGACGTGATGAAATGCCAAATAAATGTATTATTGAGGTTGATTCTTCGATGTTTGGGATATTGATTTCATGAGACCGTTCCCTTCATCGAATGGGAACAAGTATATTCTAGTCGCTGTGGATTACGTTTCTAAATGGGTTGAAGCCATTATTTCCCCTTTATGTGATGCTATCTGACAAAGTGCATTTATACGCTCTATTTAGTCTCTAATACTACAGTTGTTTGCATATTCCTTTGTGCAAGATAACTCATTTCGTGTAGTTTTGTAGTTCAAGAGACAAAAGGAGCTTAGGATGAAAACATGAACTTTCTAAATGCGTACGTATATTTCAATTCTTTATCAATTTGGCGCGCGTATTATATGATAGCATAGTTGTTTAAGTAGGAGAAACCTTAAACCACAATCTTACTTGAATTCCTTTCTATTAACTGTTGAACTAGTTGAATAGCATTAACCGTGACAACTAGGAGCAACACGCTAGGATAGATTCTTACTACCTTGGCGGGATTTATAGGAGTTTAGACTAAATTCGAATTAATACCACGTAAACTTTGATCAAATTATGTGTAAGAATTGGGAAACCTTGACCGGACACTAGTTTGCATGACATCTGATTTATGATGTTTAGAAATCGATGATAAAGCATCCATTCATATGGGATTGTTAAAACTGGTATAAGTCTATTGACTGAACGCACTCGTCGTTGCCTGGGCATTGTCTGGTGCATTTTTTTGTCTTGTATTGTTCACAAGCGCATTGTTGTGCGCACAACCGTACTAAATCCAATCACGCTTTTAGTTTCAAGAAGAAAACAAGTCTACCGTTCTCTGTGGGACTGACCTTAACTTAGCCATTGTACTAGTGGAGAAAGGAGGATTAATTTGACGTGAACAATTACGTGCGTTCAAATTTTGGCGCTCTTGCCAGGGAAAGCGCTAGATAAGTTTTCTTTTTTCTTTTTTAGTTATTATTTTGCTATTTCATAATTAGTAGTTGTTTAAAGTTGTTTGTCTCTGACCATGCGTCACCAAAATTAGCTCGCAGCATAACTATGAACCTTAAAGAAACCAGTACAGTACAACAGGTAGAGTCTAAAAGCAACGGAATAATAAATCATAGTTCATAAGGATAAGATAGGAAAAAGCTTACTTGTTTTTGAACTGGATAGCCGATATTACGCAATGATAATAAGCTCTCGAACATAGATTTTCTTTTTAACGTTATTTCTTCATTGGCATCCATGAAGATTAAATTGAATATTCATGTAGCTAATAGACATTTATCAAAGAGTTATTACCATTGGAGCCTCCGATCCAACACGACAGGGAATTCGATAGTCATTCACAATTAGTTATTATAATGGTGGTTCTTTGCAAAATTGAGATTATAATGGTATTTTTTGCAAAATTGAGATTATAATGGTGATTTTTTGCAAAATTGAGATTATAGTAGTGGTTTTCTGTAATTAAGTTAATGAAGTGTCTGATAACCACATGAACGCGCTTTTAACGGTAATTTTAAAGAAACAGTGATAGTGGTGGTTTTTTGATAACGGAGCTATAATAGATGCATTTCGTAATTAGCTATTATAATGGTGGTTTTCTGCAAAATAGAGTATTATAATAGTGGTTTTCTGCAATTGACCCAATTATATATGTTGCTTCGATGAGGTTTACGTGACAAATCACAACTGTGCCATTTAGTAATGTAGCATATAAGTTTCATTTGCAACAATTCAATAGTCGTTACTCCAGTATTTGTAGCATTTGTCACATATGCCACGTAAATGAGACAGTTGGTTTAACTTTTGTTACAATAAAGAATTTATGCACCAACTATGCACCATAATAATTTTGTTGCACTATCCTTTTAATAATATTATATTAAGGTTAAATTACAGATGACCACATGTATAATAGGACATGTGCAATGTTGCATTCGACCACCTTTATAATTATCACCGTTACCAAATAACCATATTTGATAACGGAGAGGTGGTTAAATGGTAACAAAAGTGATTACAGAGGTGGTGAAGTGAAAAACCATTTATTGTATTGGTATTGTAATAAAAATATTATTATTATATTAAAAAGTTAATATATTTAACAAAAATTTTGACGGAACATTGATGGGTGGTTGTTTGGTAACGACAAACGTTATACAGGTGGTCGATTGCAATATTACAATATATAGAAGGTTACGTGCCTATTATACAGGTGGTTATCTATAGTTAATCCTTATTTTAATGCAACAACAAGGTATTTAAGTCGGTGTAACGGATAAAATTTTGTAGTAATTTATATATATACACAAGAATTTATACGACGGAAAAAGATCTAGAAGGGCAATCAAATATTTGTGAGACCGTAGAACATAATCTGAACCATTGATTTCTTATAATTCAATGGATGAGATTAAAAGTAAAAAAACTTTCAAATCCAACCTCCCCGTATTTTTAGCAATTTCAACCGCCAACTTTAATAAAAATTAACTTTAATCACAACCGTTAGATTAATCAAATCAACGGTTCAGATTTTGTCCTTTTGTCTCACATAAATTAAATGTCCTCATAGAACCTAACCCGCATACGACTATAAATAAGTTAATTACTAAATCACAAGATCAATATTCAGTATCCTTGCAAGATAGTCACATGATCATAATTATCACGCCAAATTCTATTCAAATATTTTATCACTTATTTATAGATTTATCCACTATGCCAGAATGATAGAAAAGCGACAAATTTTGACGAAGTCGCATAAAATTTAGTCGCTAGCGCTAACTTATGTGACACATAATATTTGTTTGTCGCCATTAATACCTTTTGTGACTAACCTTTTGCGACACACGTAAATTGGTCGCCTATGAAATTACAGGCGACTAAACTTCATGCGACAACACTAAATGTGTCAGAAAAGGTCGGTTTTGTGACTAAATTTTTTCGAGTGCGTTAAGTTCGTCGCTTTTGGTCTGAAAGTAACATTGACAGCTGCCAAATCTTAAATGAGTTGTACAAGTTTATACAAATGGTTGAAGTTGATTTAGATGAGAATACAACTAGTGAACACTTTATAAACTTTTATTAATCTCCCTAACGACATATCTAACTCCCTTTAAACAACATATTCTACTTGTTGAATTTTAAATCGAGCATATATATGTTGGGGCTATAAATTTGATTTGGTAGACAGGACTATAAATTTATTATCATGATACTCAGCGGAGCTGCAAACACGGCAAGATTGATGATTGCACAGGTCCACCCGACGATTGTAACACGTACAACATTAGTATGGACAAATACTAAAGTAATTAGCACAATCATTCCTAGAGCCCCAACATTGCTGGCCAGAATAAGTTTGATAGTGGAATATGTTGTTGATATAATGAATTTCATCGGATTATTACATGTAGAGTTGTGAATACTCATATGCGACTAACATTGATATTAATTAGTCACGTATAGTTTTAACACTAATTTAATCGAAAGAAAACACTAACTTCTCATCTTTACTCACTATCATCCGATACTCTCCCAAACACAAGTGCGGCGCCTCTCTCTGAAGACGCGCGACCCTCCTCTCCCTGCGCCGCTCCGACCGTCCTCTCCCTGGGCCGATCCGACCCTGCAGCGCTCCGACTCGAAGACGTTTTGCTTCCCTTCGCAGCTTCTTTGTTCGACAGATCGGCTGCTCTAACCGACGCTGCTCTGAAGCACTTCCTCCGTCGTGTTTTGCTTAGGTATCACCATCTCCTCTACACGATTTCATTTTAGGGTTTTAGTTTTCCAATTTTCAGTTTTAAGTTATCAAATTTCAGATATGATGGTTGGATGGTTTTTTGTTCAGGATGGGTCCAAGAAAACGAAGTTTGGGTGAAATTCAAGAAAGGATGCAGCTACGCTCCCCGTCTGTTCGACGAGCCCCTCAAACCCTTAGCCCCACACCCCCAAAAACCAAAAGGCCACAGCCACAACCTGCCCTTAAAGAACTGAAGCAGCAAAAGCCTTCTTCGGAACAAGTTGTTTTCAAACCATCTACTTTGGACAAAGTTCAGCTTCCAAAGGGGACACCCCCAGATCAGCCTCAACCTTTACCTCCATCTCTAACCTGTCCTCCTGAACAAGTTCACTCATCCAGTCAACCATTAAACCTTCAACGAAGCCCGATTATAAGAACTTATGTTGGAAGGTCGCCTCCTAAACCAGCTAATAAACGCAAGCTCATTGGGAAGTCAGCTTTATGTGGGAAGATCGCTACTGAGAACAATAATACTCAGCCTCAAAAGCAGCTTGTTTTTAATTCTGAACCTCCAAGTCAGCAGCCTTCCGGTTCTCAAGCTCCATCTGCCGCAGCAGCACCTCTAGTTCATCAGCTTTGTCGCTGCACAAAGCAATCCATCTGCTGTGGTATCACCTCCAGTTCAGCAATCCATCCTTCCACAACGCCCAGTTCAGCAGCCTGCCAGATCACAACCTTTACCTATCCCCCCACCACCTCCTATTATAATCCAATCTCAGTCAGCAACTCAGGCAGCTAGCCCGATTAATGGTCAGAACTGGTCAGCTCATCCTCAGCCTTCTTTAGTTCAAGGGATTGATCACAGCGTTCCAACAGATGGCGATAATGTACAACCACCGCGAAAACCGCGCAACATTAGGTGCAAGAGCAATGATTCTGATGAAGGTAATTTCTTTCTCCCATATATCTTTTAAAGATATTAAATTGATTAACTGAGTCATTTTTTACTGATTAGGTGATGAAACTTTCAAGAAAAAACGAGGAGTCAACAATGGAAAGAAACTACGTGAGTTGGTACACGCATTGGGTCACCCATTAAAGGTCGAGAAATCTGATTCACATGATGGCCCTTCCAACAATAATTATGCTTGTCTATTAGTTTCTGAAATTGGAAGAATTATCAAAGAAAAGATTCCAATGCGTGCAACAAGCTTCTCAGAATTGCCTATTTCGGAATCATGGGATATTCTTACTCTTTTTTTGGAAGTAAGTTAAGTAAATTTAAATTGTTACTTATTTTATTACTATTAATGTTTATATAATCGAATAACGCTGGGTTTGTTTGAATTTTGATCAGCCAAATTTTGAGCTTGATTACACTAATGATTGGTTAGTCAAGTTCATAGAAGAAAAAGCAAGTGTACGCTACAAAAACTGGAAGTGTGAATGTAGGAATCATTGGCGAGAATATAAAAAGAAAATCAAGTTCCTTTGGAATTTATTGGAAGAGAGATGAATGGGCGTGGCTAGTGAATCATTTCGAGATTCCAGAAAATGAGGTTATGCATTCTATCTCATTCATTTCCTGATTATCTTCTTATAACATGTTATTAATTGATTCTTTTCTTAGAACAGGTTGTTTGTGAGAAAAGAAGAGATGCACGACGGAAACCAGGTCGTGTCAACCACAACTCTGGTAGAGTTCCATTCGGGGCTCGAGCTGATAAGTTTGCAAAACTGGGAAGCAATGCACCATTTATTGATGCATATGCTGAGGCGTACAAGAAAGACCCCATTGGAGTTGAAAATGCAGTAAGTTTGTTGTTTAGTATTTAATTTCGTGTACTATTGATGCAGTAGGTTTTTGGTAATTCTGTTAGTATTTGTTTGTTGAAGAAATAAAATCCTTGCTGAGTTTTGTTATTTTCCATGTATGTCTTACATGAAGCTTTGTTATTAGTATATGGTTTTGGTATTGATGCAGTAGGTTTTATTGTTTGTTGATGCACCATTTATGATGCATACAAATGACTTGTTTATTTTTAAGTGTTTGAAATATTTTTAAATGCTTGTTATGTGTTCTAGGCGAAAATGAAGGAGAAGGTCAATGAAAGGCTTGTTGAGCATGATGCAGTTTCTGGTGTCAGCGACACATTTCTTAACACCAGCGATCAACTTGATATTATTAGAGAAGTAGTTCCTCAAAAGCGAGGCACACAAGTCAGTGGTGTAGGGGGAAGTTTAAGACGGCCTCCCGAACCTAGAGGAGGTTCAAGAAGTCGACAGTCCAATGTCGAGTTGCTTGCATTGGTTCATACCTTAGCTGCAAGGGTTAAAGCCCTTGAAGAACAACAACCACGTGGAAGTTCAGCTGCTGCAAGTAATGCTTCTGATGGAGCGAGCCTTGTTTGACAGTTATTTTGTTTCATGACTGTTGTATTTTGGCAGCCTTGTGATGGCTGAACTTAGAATGAACTTGTTGTTGTGGCTGCGGAATTGGGTAACTTTAGTAGGCAGCAGATGTAAACTCAGTTTTTTGTGACTTTTGCGCTGCGCAATGGTTTAGGTTCCCTTTCAATATGTGTTATTAAATTTCAATGTAGATGATCATTATATGTACGCAACAATCTGATTTCCTAAAAAAATTTAGAAGTCATATGTGACAAATTATGGAAATGTCACTAAAAGTTATTCTCATATCAGACTCAAATGGTAGGCGACTAGGTGACAAATTTAGTCGCCTGAGTTTTCATTTTTACGCGACTAACCACTATAGAATTAATCACCTAACATCTCTGGCGATAAGGGTTTGGCGACTTACTATATGCGACTAACAGTCAGTCAGAAAAGTCCCTAAGTGACTAACTTAGATCATTAGCGATTCGTTTGGGCCTGTCGCGAAAGTATATTTCTGGCGTAGTGATCTTTGATCGTAACATTGTCTAATATTTGGCAATAT
The DNA here is from genome assembly GCA_006409495.1 of Sedum album. Taxonomy (NCBI): domain Eukaryota; kingdom Viridiplantae; phylum Streptophyta; class Magnoliopsida; order Saxifragales; family Crassulaceae; genus Sedum; species Sedum album. Next base: position 20,336 of record QZGG01002118.1, on the reverse strand, counting down.
TATATTCACATTATTAATTTTTATTTAAAACATTCTAATATCAATAAGTTCATGAAAGCTTAATATTACACCCTGTTTTGATCCAAGAGAAAATAGAGGAAAAATCGACGTGGGAAATTTGAATACATCCCTTCCCAAGGAAGGTTGAATTGAAAATATTGTATTATTTTCTTTAAAAAAATCAATTTTTCAGGTTCCTTCTATATTCCTCTTCCACTTTCTTACCACTAATTTTTCTTACATACAAATATTTTTGGTTGTACTTTTGTCGAACTTTTTGACAAATGTTGTCTCTCAGAAGGCTTTGATGGACTAATTCTACTACGAAATGACTTCAATTATATTCAATTTTCCTGCCATTCCTTTTTTAATTATGTCATCATTTGTAATTGCTTGTATTGAGTTATACGAATAAATTTGTACTTGGGTATTGTAATTTACGAAAGCACATCCTGCAATGGTATAACATATCTGATAATACTCCCAGAATTCCAGAAATAGAAGAAATATAATCTTACAAAATGCTTTCTCTTGAACTTAACTCTAAACCAAACGAATAATAAGCAATTAAAAGACTGGAAATGAGATAAAGTGAATTTTATTTAAATTAATAAACCATAACCGGAACAAAATAAATAATAACACGGGTTAATTACGAAAAACCACCCTCATAATAGGCCATATTCCACGCCACCATCCTTATATTGTAATATTACATTCGACCACCAGTATAACATTTGACGTTCCCAAACAACCACCTATCACTGTTCCGTCAATTTTTTCGTTAAATATATTAAATTTTTAATATAATAATAGTATTTTTATTACAATACACCACCTCTATAATAAATTTGTGTCCATTTCACTACCTTTATAATCAATTTGGTTTCCAGTTAACCACCTCTCCGTTAACTGCCGTTAACTGAGGTGGTTCTTTGGAAGTTAGTAATTATAAAGGTGGTCGAATGTAATATTACAATATAAGGGTGGTGGCATGGAATATGGCCTATTATACAGGTGGTCATCTGTAATTAACCCTAATAACACTGAGCTATTGTAAGAATGATAACAAAAAGTCCAAAAGAAATCGAGAAATTAAGAGAGGAAATATAATCTTACTGAATGCTTATCAGATGGTGCGAGAAGGAGAGGCCATAACAATAAGAGGGTTCTTCTTATGAACAGACAAGCCGGATGTCTCCTCAATATCCAAGTCCTCCCCTCTTTGTCCATCAGGCAATGACCAATCAAAACTCAGTAGAAGATTGGCCAGAACAAGTTCCATAATAGCTGTAGCGAAACTTACACCAGGGCACCCTCTCCTACCACCTCCAAATGGCATGAAGTCAAACTCATGTGCCCTAGTTTCACAAGCCCCAGCATCCAAGAATCTCTCTGGTTTGAACTCATCCGGCTCCTCCCAACGTGTTGCATCTCTTCCTATGGCTGATACATTGATGAAGACTCTTGTGTGTGCTGGTATTGTATAGCCACTGAGCATAACGGCTTGGCTCGATATTCTAGGCATGAGAGGAATAGGAGGATGCATGCGTAGGGTTTCTTTTATCACTGCTTTCAAGTAGTACATTTTTTGTATGTCATCTCTTGTTACTGATCCCTTGTCTCCCACGATGACCCTAATTTCCTCTTTTACTATACTCATGGTCTTCGGATTCTTGACCAGCTCGGTCATTGCCCACTCGAGAGCTGCGTACGTCGTATCACTTCCACCAGCAAACATATCCTAAAACAGCAAGTTACAAAACAGGTTAGGGTTTAGAGTATAGACTTTAAGATAGACATGCATGTGGGAATGTCAACTTACGGCAAGTATGGCTTTCATGTTGGTTCTGGCTATGGTAACGTCAGCGATTCCTGATTCCTGTTGATTTTCTAAAAGCACATCAAGCAAATCCATCTGGTAATGGTGCTCAATCTGACCCTCGTTACTTCTTCTAGTAGCGATATGATCATCAAAGATCTGATCAAGCAACTTATCAAATTCAAGAAAGTTTCTATCTACTCTAGCATTAAGCCCATTGAAAAGGTTAAGCCATTTCAGCCATGGAATGTATTCGCCTATGTTGAAAACGCCTAACAATTCTCCAAACTCATCGAATAGTTTCTTGAATTTCTCTTCTCCTTCTCCCTGGCTATACTTCTTTCCAAAAGCAACCCTACATAGAATGTCATTTGTAAGAGTCCCCAACATCTTACTTAAATTAATGCTTGCGTTGTCACAATCCCTGATATTTTCGACCATTAGAGCAATCTCCTCTTCCCTGACAGCTTGGTAAGATTGAACCCTTTTCGAGCTAAGGAGTTGCAAGACACTAATAGCTCGAATGTGTCTCCAGTACTCTCCATATGGAGCTAGTAAAATATCCTTTCCATCATACAAAAGCCTTTTGTATATATAAGAATCACTTCTGTTTGAAAAGATTATATCATTGGTTTTCAACATTTCCTTTGCTCCTTGAGCCGATGAAACCACATAAGCAGGTACACTGCCTAGGTATATTAACATAAGCGGACCGTGGCTGAGGGCCATTGACCGAAGACTCTGATGTGCATGCTCTCCTAATTGGTGCAAGTTCCCAATAACGGGTAGCCTCTTAGGCGAAGGAGGTAGTAGCAATGAAGCACCTTTGGAGCTCGCAGCACGAAGAAGCCATTTCAATGCAAGTAAAGATGCTATAATGGTGGAAACGACAAGAAAATGACTGGAGATCGCAGTGTATAGAAAAACAACTTGAAATTCCATGTTGGATATGAAGTTGGATATGTGTGTATTATTATAAGATTTGCGCCTTTGGAAATGTATATATAGATTTACAAATTTTCTCCACAGCTAGTGATTTTAACAAAGTCAGCCAACTTGGCCAGTTGAATTTTCTTGCTGACATCAAAAAAACACGCAGGTCAAACCTGGAGTACGTTTCGGCTATAATTTGTTGTCAAACACGTGGATTACGATTCAGTGCAGCGAAAGCTATTTAATGCGAGCCAAAACTACGTAGTTTTAGTAAATAGTTCACTCAAAACTACGTAGGCTTATAGTAAAAAACATCAAAACGACGTCGTTTTGACCCTCGCAGCAAATAGCTGCGCATTAACGGATCCGAGTCCCAAACACGTATCGGCTCTTTTCGTCGCATTTTGAAATACTAAAAATTTATTCAGCTATTCAATGTTCATCAAACATTCCAATATTTCGTATAACTATTTGAATTAATCAGCAAATTAAGAGTAACTACTGGTTGACAATTTGAAGTGAACACAAGAAGCATGCATGCAACTCATGATTGGGATTTGTAACATTGATTAGGGTTTATAGGGCCGAAACATTTGACCCAGTGGGAACTTTGATTGTTGATAAATTGAGGTAACAGTAATGTTCCTCCCATTTAGACTTGATTAAACAACTATACAAATAGGGTTTCAACTCAAATCATTAAAATATTTAATTATTTCAAATCAGTTATCTATTGTAGACTTTTTCGATCAAAAAAAATTGTAGACTTTGGTTAATATTTAATTATTTAAATATTTAGCTGTCCACTGCATGATTTATGATGATCTAGTATACCAGAAACGAATCTACGTCCACATAGATGAATAAAAGGTTTTCAGTTTCAACTAGTTTATAAACAAAATGTGAAACAGCCGTCTAGATAGCTAGGAGGATCATTTATATGAAACATATGACGGAAAGTCATCTTAGGAATATATGTGAAAGAAGATGCAACAACAGCAGTACTTGTACAACTCTGAAGAAAATTGGAAGGTTTCAATTCAAATCGCACAAAGAGAGTTTATAGTTGACGTCTATGACTCGGAAAATCATTTGTTAAGAGAATATGTTTACATTCTTTTTAGATGTGGGAGACTAGTGTAAGAGGATTAGACATGCAAAAATCATTTAAGTTACTTGTATCTGCGACATTATATTTAATTTCAAATAAATATTTGTGAAGTTTTGCTTTATTTTATGATGTGTTCAGTGGCCAATTCAGCCACCAGAGATTGGGGAAAATTAAAACGTACGATATAATTTCAATCTTTAAATATAACTAATACATCGCAAGAGTTAGGATCTAGAAAGACACGTTAATTTTGTGAGACATGAGAACGTAATTTTTACCGTTGATTTGATGTGGGCGACGGTTGAGAAAAGTTGGTTTTTGAAAAAAACACAGGCTTTTGGTGATTGACGGTTACCAATAGATCAACAGTTGGATTGATAAAAATCAACGGCTGAGATCATGTCCTTACGTCTTACCAAAAGATGCATGTCCTCCTAGAACCTTTCACTACATCGCGAAATCCAAATATAGTATTTATAAAACCAATGTTAATTTGTCTAAAAAATAAAGGAAGACAAGAGAAATATATTGCTAGAAAAAAAAGAGTTGAGATCTAGAGAGACATGCAAATTTTATGAGACATAGGGACATTATCTAGGCCGTTGATTTGATTAATTCGACGGTTTAAATTATAGTTGGTTTTAAATTAATCGGGCGGTTGGATTTTCAAAAAACACGACTGGTTGGGGATGAACTGTTACGAATACAACTGTAGATTGATACAAATCAACAACTGAATTCATGTCCTTCCGTCTTACTAAAAGATGTATGTCCTCCTAGGACCTTTCACTGAAAAGAAAAGATTAAAAAAATTAAGCAAATCATATATATATTAAAAGAGAAGTATGATTGGACACATATCGCCGTGTGAGTGATTTGGCCTACGTGTCATTTTTATAGAATTTTGAATTCTTTTCCCTTTTTTCTGATTGGCTGACTTTTTTCTAAATCCTAAAAACTCTCTTATCTAATAATTTCAAAATGAAATATGTTTTTACAATTTTTAAAAGTGATGAAGAATCTTTCCTAATTCCTTTGTACATTTATGAAAGGTTTTCCTAATAAATATTTCTTTACACTCAAATAAAATAGAATATATCAAATTTAAATTACTTAAAATTACTCAAAATATAACTTCACCCCACACAAGGTGCGGGTAAATACCTAGTGTTGTAATAAAACTAGAGAATGAATCAAATAAAAACAATTAATTTTCGTGAAAAGTATAAACAAATTGTAGCCATCCACCAATTTGACTCCAACGGTTATAATATTTAAATCTTATGTTTAATTATAAAAAAGGTTATTTTAGGAATTTCACACATAAAATATTCTTCAAAAATATTTTCATATGCCCATTCCCCTAAATCGTGGTAATTGCATAATTATTGTGCTTTTAAATTATACTACCACCCAATCGGTGTAGACTCGGTTATCTTCGTGAGCTAGTTTGTTGGTCGGAAAGGATTATGGAGTCGCATAATTTAAGCTATTCAATTGAGTCTCAGAATAATTATGGTGTTTCCCTTTCACTTGGTGTTTCCTTGTACAGATCTGATGCACTTTTTGTTGGTGTTAATCAATTATCGCCAGATAAACGATGGTTCAATTTTTACGTTGATAAACATGTCTCACGTTAGAATGTTATTGTCATCGCGATTACACAATGGTCTGATGACGTACGATTCGGAAATTACTGAATAATTGTTCATAAACCATCATTTGTATATTTATGGACCATACATCATCCGAGCATTTATTAGTAGATGTATGATTCAAAAACCATTAAAGCATGGTTTGTTTTAATATTTTCTAAACCATACTTCCTCTGACGATTTTCATAGATGTATGGTTCAGAAATTAACCCTCGTGGTCAAAAGATTTGCATCGGTACTAATTTTTTATTCGATAAGGTTGGTGATAGAGCACTTTTGTATGCTGTTTTAGGTCCTTTACACTGCTTTTATTTCTAACATATTTAGTATAAGATTACGCTTTTGGTGTAGTTTTGTATCTCAGGATTATCAGAAGAGTTAGAACAAAAGTGCAACAAGAAGGCTGAATCTCGGAACAAAAGACAACAAAGTTGACAAGAGCCAAAGACCAACGAGCGCGCGAGAAGGTGTGGCGCGCGAGTAAGGGTCACGCAGAGCAGAGCAAAATGATGACGTCAGCAATCAACGACAAATCCAGAGCGATGACGTCATCACGCGCAAAGAATATTTCTAAGTTTGGTTTTTTGGAGATAAAGATATTTCCAAAGCTTATTTTTATAGATAAGGATGATTCCCAACATATTTTCTTGCCTAATTATTCGTGGAAACCCTAGAAGGCAAGAGTATAAATACCAAGCATGAGGGAAATCACAGAAAAGGCGTAGATAGAGAGAGGCGACTCGGAGCGGAATTCAGACCTAGCTGCGAGAGCTGTGCGCGCGAGCTGCCGACGCGAGCAAGACAACGCGTCAATCAGATTTGCTTTGTTACTTTAGTTGTTTAATATTAACTCTTGAGATGTAATTCAGTATGTCTAGCTAACTTACTGAATTCGATTTGGATTCAGATCTATGAATGACATGTTTTGAGGTTTTGTTCTCAATTGCATGATAAGTTTAGTATTATTATTCCAAGCTCAATTGCATGATAATTAGGTTTGATAATTAAGCGAAGCCTTGCACCGCAGACTTAGTTATAGAATCTGTTATCTATAGTTAAACTATCAGTAGTACGTGACTGTGAATGATAGGAGTAACACTAGAATAGTTAATCACTACCTTGACCGGATTCGTGGTTAATTAGACTAGACCGAGTAATAATATCATACGGATTTTGACCGGAATGTATGTGTAGGTTATTAAGCTTTGACCGGACCTTAACCTACGTGAACATTATATCATGTATCTTTAGTGACCGATGATAAATATAGAATTCATAGTAAGGAATCTGAACCGAGCTCATCTCAGTTTTTATTGACATGTTTATAACTGCCTTCTGATCATGCGCCAATACTACTTGCGCAACTTTTTTCTTTTTTCTACTTTCTCATACTTACGAAACTCCAGTTTTAGTTGTAGATTGAAGACGACTTCTCACCGTTCCCTGTGGATTCGATCCCTGACTTACCTAGACTATACTAAGGAAGAGAGGGATAAATTTGCAGCACTCAACGACGTACTCGCCAGTTGGGAATAAAAGATCAATTCCTTATTTGCGCCCTAAAAATCGCCAACAAATGTTTACGCAATTTTTTCTATTCTTAATTTGCCCTAAATTGTTTTTTATTATTTATATTGGTAACCAAATCTTTAATTTTAATATGATCATTCTAATCTTACCCGTTCATATTTTTAAAATCTATGACCCTTTGGAGAGTTGGCTTGGAGATTTAATTTTGAAAACCGCAAAAAATCAGTTCAGGAACTTGAAGCATCAATGTAAAGATCACTGCGTTAATAATGGCGTGGAGTTAGTGTTTGAATTTGTAGACCGCCTTAAAGAATGGTGATGACTTCTAAATCATTTTAGAGATCTTAAGTTTATGGTAATATGTTTCACACTTTTTGAATTCATCTAAAGTTATTTACATTGCACATGTGATTTGCTTTATGTTAATATTAATAGGCGAAGTGTGAGCGATTGTTGGAAAGCATTACACCACCGCTCTAATAGAGAGTTTCCTTCACACTTAAAGCTGCAGAATTTCGTGAAAAAAATCACATGTCACCTATTATTGTTGCATTTGCTAAAGCAAACTCAAAAGATTCAGTTGGCAAAGAATTGGTGGTAAGTTTTGAAACTTTTCTCATTTAAATATGACGACACCTTTGTATTTGAGTTTGAATTCTTTTAAATATATTTAACATGGCTGATAATTTATATGCTGAATTTTATAGTTGATTTTTAATGATATTTTAAATTCATTCTTAATTTTACATGTTGCTTAACCTTGTTTGTGATATGTTAATGTATAGGGTGGAGTTTCCTTACGACCCAGGGGTTGCATCCAACGGTTGTAATTGCATCTGTGCAAAAGCAAATGATGCCACGTAGCCAAATGCATATATGAATAAAGTGCATGTGCACATTTGCATACGCGTCAATATAATAACCATATGATTGATTAAATTGGAGGGTGAATTTGGGGTCTCAAGTTCTCAAAGTCTTAAGTGGGTCTCAAATGAGCCAAACTTTGTTAATATGTGTTGATTTGAGTTCGGTTCCTTTACGACCCAATGCATATGTGCATTTTGGAATTCCGCTATTTGCACTTTTGTATTAACTATATGTAATTCCCATTTGCATTTGTGCATTTCGCTACACGACAAACTATTTGCACAAAACGACAAAAAAATAAAAGTGCAAATCTGCAAAGTTGGATTGTGATTGCTAGGTTGCAGGGATCGCAGATGAAGAGGTGGGTCGCAAATGAGCCGCCTCGTGTTGTTTTACATGGGTTCGGTTCCTTTACGACCCAATGCATATGTGCATTTTGAATTTTCTATTGTTTGCACTTTTAGACTAACTATATGCACTTTTATTCATACTGAAATTTTTATGTTATTTATTATTTGATGGCGATTTCGCAAATTGATATTGCTCGTGCTTGCAACACTTATGTAATGTTAGTTTATAACCTCGTATATCTTTCGATTTGTGTTTAATTCTATAATTTATTAATTTAAAGGTTGCAACAGTATATTAGATGTTTGTGTGACTTGTGTAGTATATTTTATTATCTATAGATTTATGTTGATTGCTTTTATCGTAAAGTCGTTTAAATTCAATATTTATTTTATTTCATTAGAGCATGTGTCTAAACTTTAGTTATACAATTGCTACTACTTTGTTTTCAATTGCTCTGTTTGACTAGTTTTCATGCTTGAATAATTGTTTTAGTGAATGATTTTGTCATGTTAATCCATTTCATGAATTAGAGCAAGTGTACACTACTGCTTTGATTGATTAACTTGACTGTGTACTTGTAAGAATGATCTTAATATGTAGATTTTGAAAACTTAGTTGTTGCCTCTATTTTTAATGATCAGAAGTTTATGTACAAACTTATAGAATAGAAGTGTCCTATTTAAAGCTTTGACATTTTTATCTTGATCATGTATATTATGATGCCTTGTACGTTAATTAGTGATCAATGATAATCATTAATGTCTTTATTTTAATAATTTTAACTAATTTTTCGCCTTTGATTTTGATTAAGAAAAAATACAAGAGAAGGTTAAAGAGAAACTTGAAGAGTACTTGGGAGCTTTGGATGATCCTAACGGGAAAGTTGATCCTTTATCGATGGACGAGGAACTTGAGATTATGGATGAAGTTATGGGTACAAAGAAAGGAACTCAACTTTTAGCCAAATCTTTCCGTAGACCTCCTCACCCTAGAGATGGAGCAAAGCAAGTTGTGGAATCCTATTTGCAAATCAAAGAAGACCTTAAGAGAGCAGAAGAGGATGCTGCCACGGCGAGGGCAGAAGTTGCATCAGCCAGGGAAGAAGCTGCCAAAGCGAGAGGATGCCTCCAGAGTGTCTATCTTAGAAGAAAAGATGCGTTTTTAGATGAAGCAATGATAAGAGAAAACGGTATAGTGTAAGTTGGTTGGTCTGAAATTAAATTCTACGTTTTGCTACTTTTGATCATTTAAAGTATGTCGCAAGAGCAACAATTGATGTGTGTCTAACTCCTGATATTTTGATATTTTTCTTATATTGACAAAAATTTATCAATGAACTTATTTTATTTACATGACTATTAGTAATTAGAAGTTTGTGATGAGGAATGACGAAGAACAGGTTAAATATATTGTTGTATATGACACAAGCAAAAAACAGTTACCAAATATTTACTTTGTTACTCAGACAGAAGTGACAAAAGAAGTAAATGTTGTAATTGCTCAGTCACTTATCTCATACCATATAATGACAAAATAAAAAACATATGTCACATGATAATCAGTTATGTTGGTTCAAAAATAACAAAATATGTGCGACCCTATCACATATGCGACATCATAATAAAATCAGTTAACTCATACGTGACATAACATTTGTGATGCAGTGCGTGTGGGCAAACAAAAACAATAAGGTGTCAAAAATTCATTGATTTCGCAGAATGCCGAATGTTGATATGGGATTGATAATCGATAACTCCTTGATTCCACAGAATACCGAGAAATTGATAAGCAAGAATTGTTGATTTCAAAAGAAATACCACTAATTTGACAAAAAAAAGAAACCCTAATTTTTCATTCAATATCAAAAAGTTATTTAAAAAAGATGCTTATATAGAAAACGACATGAAACCCTAAAACGAAATTTAAAACTATTTTATTTAAGGCCTAAAGCCCAACTAATTGACATGTATCAATTTGCGACTTGCCGTTAGTTGTTAACCGCGTGCATATTCGACAACATAAAAATATATTTCATGCATACATGATAGAAATTGGCGACATAAATCTTGTGTCGAACGACATATGCGACTGTCATCGCATATTTGGGATTCATAGGTAACATTTTTGTAACACTTGATGTGTCATATGTACCATTTGTTGCAACAAACAATTTTTGTTGCATATGTTTGATTCATAGGACACTGAACAGCTTACTCTGATCATAGGTGATTGAACACAACCGATATATGTTAAGCAGTTAATACGTATGTGACGCGTTGGGTTATAGAGAGACATGTAAATTTTGTGAGAAACGTAATCTTGGCCGTTGATTTGATTAATTCGACGGTTGAGACGTTGGTTTTTCATTAATTGGGCGGTTGGATTTGCAAACAACACGAGTGGTTGGTGATTGACGGTTACCGATATCAACCGTTGGATTGATAAAAATCAACGACTGAGATCATGTTCTTCCGTCTTACTAAAATATATATGTCCTCCTAAAACCTTTTACATGACACATATACTACAATTATCTTGTCATACATAATGTACAATAGAGTAGTGACGTTTACAACTCTATGACTCAACTCAGTATTCCCTACAGAACAAATTAAATGCAAAATCAGTGGAGTCATAAGGATTGAGCTACAAAATGCCTAATGATCCATTTACTATATTGTTAATCTATTGTACATTCTAATGAAGTGCTTTTTTTGTGAAATGATCACACTTCATGATAATGAGGATAGCCTGAAGCTCAATGGGGTGGTGGATAGCCGTAGGGTGGCTGCCCATATGCTGGTTGTTGTTGGTAGAAAATTGGGGGAGGGATTCCTTGTTCATTTCTTGACATCTGTTGAGTTGGAGGTACTGCCATTACTTGAGGTGCCAGTTTTCCATCTCTTTTATCCATCTCAATCTTGTGTTGTGTCTGAACCACATCAACAAATTGTCAAAAAACAAAGTGCCAAAAATGTTCAATAAGAGGTCTATTCGAAAAGGTTCAACAAATGTAATCATGTCTTTTATAGCTGCAAGAACTAAGGAACATTAATATGCAATGCGCGATTACCTGCATACATGCACAAACCCTGATAAAAAGAAAGAGACAATGTCAGCAGAATGTATTGCATTTTTGTGTTAAGGATTAAAGGGTTACCGATGACTTACGTGCAATAAGACAGGTCAGCCAAACAGTTTAGTAACTGCGCAGCCTCTGTGATTTCCTCACTTCCAACTATCATGGCAACAATGGAGAATATACATGCCAACTGTTGGAGGCAAAGCATAAAACCCTGTTGAATGGAAAATATTATTTGATTTAATTACTTAGCGTAGAGCATACATTATAAAGAAGAAGGCTGATTGAGTAACAGTTTACAATTATGCAGTTGTCACATTTTGTTGTTTGAATGTTGAATTCATCCTGCAGCAAAAAACGTGTTGATGCCACTGAATTACAAAAGCAAAGGAACACCTGTGGATATACAAAGAAATCAACCGATGAACACGAAGATAATGGATGACCGAACAAGCTAGTGGTACGGGGTGTAGAAATTACTGACCTCGGTACAAAGACAAAACTCAGGGCAACTGCTTTCTCGACACTTTCCACTGCAAGGCATATAGCCTGCGCAGCAAGTGTACCTTGACATGTCGTTATAAAGAGCACGCTTGCGAAGCAAATATGATGCACATGGTGGACTGAAAGAGCCAAGAGTACATCAGACACAGTTTGATATGTTGGAAAATATCTCTCTATATGATTAAGGCAATATGATTCAAAGAAGAAGAAAATAGAAAATCCGATATGAAGATCATAATGTGAATGTCATTGGATATAAGAAGGTACGCTTACCACCACGTAGCAAAGCAGCAATCTGCAAATAATTTTGAAAAAAGTATTCAATCAATCAAATTCAGAGGTACATTTTGTAACAAAAAGGCGAAAAGGAGAAAAGAAGAAGGCCTAACAGGGGGTATCAGCGGTGATGGTATTTGTGAGATGAATGTGCCAAACATTTTGGTAACTCTGGCGTGCCTGCGACTTCTCCACGTACTCATTATGCGATGCCATTTCAAGATCCCGGTGGTTTTTACGCTGAGGGGCGTACTCTCCTCCTCAGATAGAGGATTTTGGATCGCTCATCGGTCGTCGTAGGTTGCTGTTCTGCTGCAATTTACGTGGGAGATTATGTTTTTAGTTACAGGTTATTTGTGGTTTGATATCCATCTGATGTTTTGGTGGACGGTACAGATATGTAAAGTTCTCAAATCTCCAACACTTGAAAACTAAATGGAAAATAGTATAGTTACATACAAATGAATGAATGTAGCAAATACCAACATCCAAAAATGGCTTTGCTCTATATTTTAGAGGGACAATTGCAGTAAATCACCATTATAATGTCCAGTTTGCAGAAAACCACCATTATAACGAAAAATTACGAAACGGGTATATTATAATTCTGTCGTTAACCAAAAACCACCAGACCTACTGTTCCGTTACTTGATCCGTTAAAAGCGTGTGGGCTTATTAATTTAATAATATTTTTTTATTTTTGTTAATTACCAAAAACCACTATTATAATATCCGTTTTACGAAAAACCACCATTTTAATAATTGATTATCAAAGTACTACCAACTGCACTGTTCATGCTACAACAGAGGCTCGTACGACAATTTAACTCGTTTATATATGTCTACTAGCTATATGATGCTTCAATTTAATCTTGATGGATGTCAATGAAGAAAATAATGCTAGAAAATGCAAAAGAAAACTCATGTTTGAGAATTTATAATTATCAATGTGGAATGGTTACCGACTGTCCGATTCAAATATAATAATTGTTGTACTTTATTGATCTAAAAGATTCAACTATGTATTAAAGATTCAACTACTTTTAAACTCATGTTTTGTTTAATGAACCGTAATTTTGTAGGAAGAGTAATAATATCTTGCTAATCAAAGATAGCTAAAATTGTAGCCTCAACATCATTACCTAGCGTTACCTAACGGAGTTGAATACCCACGCGTCAACATAATAATTTTGTAGGAAGAGTAATAATATCGTACTTAGTTGTTAAAATGGTGGTTTTCTGCAAAACAAAATATTATAATGGTGGTTTTCTGCAATTGTCTAAATTGAAGTTGAATACCCACGCGTCGTGTGGCGCGTGTTGTACAATTTCTAACGGAGTTAGGTCAATGGTGGTTTTTGGTTAACGGCAGAATTATAATATACCCGTTTGGTAATTTTTCGTTATAATGGTGGTTTTCTGCAAACTGGGACATTATAATGGTGGTTTACTGCAATTGTCCCTATTTTAGAAACACAGTAACGAGAGAAAATGAGATCTATTTACAAATAACTTTTCAGCCTTTTCTTAACTCAAACACTCTAATTTGAGTTGACATATCTACAAAAATATATTTACCTAAAGATTGTGCACGTTTACGATACGAATTAGCAATTTTCAGGATTACGATATTGACCGGTGTGTTATTATAATAGATATGTGCATATTACTATGAGACAGGACATACCTCATGTTTATGTTTCTCTGGAACTCAACTTCTTTTGTGACATTTGTTAAATAAAATATTTGAAAAATATGGCAATGTGATTTGAACAAGTCTAATAATTTCTACAATCATTTGAAGATAAGTATAAAAAAAACTATGTATCTGTAGAGCATGAAGGAACTGAAAAAAATACTCAAACTGCTGCACAAGAATATTGACACTACAAATTTCAGCAATTTTTTCGGCGCTTTATTTCCGGCGGCATTAAAGTTCTGGAAATTTTTTCGGCGTATTTCCAAGTCAGTTACAGGACATTTCTATTATCATAAAAAGTAACATTATTTTCCATTATTTTTCCATCTACATTCCGACACACTCTTCCTATTATTCTTCTGTCACTTACAACGAGGAAAAGCACCGACCTTTTCAAACCTTTTTTCCATTACAGTTCCATTATTTCACGTTTTTTTATGAGGAAAGTGGAAATGCGCTGGAAAGATAGTGGAAAATTTCGGCAGTTTTCCATTTCCAGTTACCAAGTGAATTTAAAGTAATAAGAAACCGGTACGGAAATTTGATGGAAATGTAATGGAAGGTTCCGTCGCATTTCCGGTTACTTTCCATTACTTGTTATCTGAGAGGTTAAATTCTGACGTGGTAATATCTGAGCGGTTAAATTCTGACGTGGTAATGAACCTTGCTACAAAAGAGCCGGAAGCGAATATATGAGAACTGGCTTTAGGATCCGGAGACTGCGTGGTATCATGAGCATGACTAAGTGCATGAATTATTGACACAATTTTTAAAAGGGTTAATTGCAGTAAACCACCATTATAATACCTCGTTTTGCAGTAAACCATCATTTTAACAACTAATTACGAAATACCTATATTATAATACCTCCGTTAGCAAAACACCACCATTGACACTATTCCGTTAAAACTTCCGTTAAGTGCGTGTACACGTGGTAATAAAATATTATTTTATATTAAAATTAATTACCGAAAACCACTATTATGATATCAGTTTTACGAAAACCACCATTTTAATAACTTATTATCAGAGTACTGCTAACTGCACTATTCATGCTAGATCAAGGCTCATATGATAATTTTACTTGTTGATAAGTATCTACTAACTACATGGTGCTTCAATTTAATCTCGATGGAAGTCAATGAAGAAAATAATGTTAGAAAATGCAAAAAGAAACTCTTGTTTTAGAGTTTATTATCAATGTTTAATGATTATTGACTGCACGGTTCAAATATAAATAATTTTCTCATTTTTTTCTTATGAAATATGATTTATTATATCACTACTTTTAAACTCTAATTATTTTTCTATATTGATCTTAAAAATCGACTCTGAGCTAAAATATAACAGCTTCTCACCACACCCGCAACTGCAAATATGTTTCCATTAGGTTTCGTTTCTAGTATGGATTATAAATTAATAAACGTATACTGTCTTAGTAATCAAAGATAGCCACAACCATAGTCTCAACCTCATTCCCTAGCGTTACCTGTATATTCAGATGGTGGTTTTTGATAATTGGGATATTATAATAGAGTCGTTTTGTAATTATTTGTTAAAATGATGGTTTTTTGAAAAACAAGACATTATAATGGTGGTTTTTTGAAATTGTCCGAATTAAAGTTATATACCCACGCGTCGTATGGCGCGTGTTTTACAATTTTTAACGGAGTTGTGAAAATGGTGGTTTTTTGATAACGGCGCTATTATAATATACTCATTTCGTAATTATTCGTTAAAATGGTGGTTTACTGCAAAACGGGGTATTATAATGATGGTTTACTGTAATTAACCCTTTTTAAAATAACACACCTATAACAAAATGTGGTAGCTGATAATTCGATTTTTCAGTTTGGAATGAGGTATAATACTAAAAATGATACACGACAATCGTCAGTGAATGATGCAATACAACTCGCATTAGTATAAAAAATATGGAAAAGGAAGTACGAAGCCATGCTTGGTAAAATTATTTTTCTACACAAAACAAGATGTATAAGTTCTTGATAAGGTTGTAGGGTGCTTTATAAGATGCATACAAACAAGAACGTTTAAGCATAAAAGGTAAATGCACTATGCCAGAATGATACCAAAGCGACAAATTTTGATGAAGTCGCATAGGATTTAGTTGCTAGCGCTAGCTTATGTGACAGATAATATCAATTTTTTGTCTTTAAAGACTTTTGTGACTAATCCCTTGCGACAAATCAAAATTAGTTGCCTAAGAAGGCATAGGCGACTAAAATAAGCGACAACACACAAACTTTGTCGGAAAAGGTTGGTTTTGTGACTCAAAATAGCGACTGCATTTAGTTTGTCTCTTTTCTTATGAAACTAACATCTAGGCAGTTGGTAAATCTTAAATGAATTGTACGAGCTTATACGAATGGTTGCAGTTGCATTGAAGGCCACCAAACTTTTACATGGTATGTGTGTATTTTTCGACATTATTAGCCGCCTTGTATTTTGAACATGAATGTCCAACACAAACAGAACTCCTAACTCACGGAACTCCTGCAATTCTTCTCTGTAGAGCGATTTAATCTTTGCAAATTCAACTCATCTTCATTTATTTAGCTTGGATTAATGTGCTAAATCAAAAGGTAAGTGTTCATGTGTAATTCGTTTCCATTTTCCTTCATTTTCCTAAATTATGTTAAGCCGTTTCCATGTTTGAGCTTGAATTTCACCAGCTATTGTGTCTCTGACTTCTAAAATAATCATACTCGCTTGCAATTAAAAAGGTTTTGTATGCGTTGGTTCTGTATAATTATGAATTTAACTTGCTTACAATTTTCATATCTAAAACTATGGATAAGGGTTGGATGCTCGCGCGAAAGTGGGATGATTGCTATTTTGAGGGGATTACGAGTTTCATACGATTTGTGAGCCGCAATACATCGGAGATCACTCATTTATGTCCTTGCAAATATTGTAGGTTGTGTAATGCGAGAGTTACATTGAAACAAATGTATCAACATTTCAAACGCTATGCTATGTTCCCCGATTACACTACATGGATATGTCATGGGGAAGTCGCTAGCGGTTCATCGGTGCATCAAATAAGACAAATGTATCTTAAGAAGAGAGGAGAACAGATAAGCTCTTGTGGCAGCGGGAGTGACACATCCATAAATCCCGCAATGGATTATATTAATGATGCATTTACAGGTCGACACATAAATGATGCGGGTGTGAAAGACACAAATGAGGATGATGAAAATGTTCCTTTTGAGAATGACGATTGCGAGATGTATCAAAGGCTTGTTGTAGAAGCACCAACTTTGTTATACGAAGGTAGTGACAAGATTGTATTAGACACCATATTGAGGGTAATGTAGATTAAGGTAGATAATGGATGGTCTAACAAGCGCTTCAATGTCTGTTTGAGTTTTATCGAAGATTTCCTACCTTCGAAAAATAAATTTCATACGTCTAATCATGATATTAATTTTTTTTGAAGGAGTTGGACACGGGCTATGAAATAATTTATGCGTTTGAGTACGACTGTTATTGTACTACAAAGAATATGTAAATCTATAAGGTTGTCCAATTTGTAAGGAAATGCAATTTGCATTTGATGAAGGAAAGAGAATTCCACGGAGAGTGGTCCGTTACTTCCCATTAGCTCCTAGATTGAAGCGTCTTTATATGTCTCAGCACACAGCAAAAGAGACGAGATGGTATGGCGAGAGGAATGTGAGCATTTATGATATTAGGCACCCCGTTGACGGAGAAGCGTTGAAGGAATTCGATACTAAATTTCCAGATTTTATTGCTAAAATTTGTAATTTACATCTCGGATTAACGATTGATGAATTTAGTCATTTTGGGGGGATTCAAGTGCTTCTTATAGCACTTGTCCAGTGTTGTCATGCCTTACAATTTACCACCTTTAATTTGCATGAAGAAAGAGTACAACCTACTTGCTTTGTTGATTTCTAGGCTCAAATCTATTAGTAGAAGTTTGAATGTGTCTATGCGACCTTTGATTTATGACTTGAAGATGTTATGGGATGAAGGAGTCCACACATATAATCGTCATGATGGATCATTATTTACGATGAAAGCAACTTTGATATGTACCATTAGTGATTTTCCTTGGTTAGGAATGTTGGGAGGTCAAACGACATATGGTTACAAAGCTTGTCATGAATGCTTTAATGAAGTGGATGCTACACATGTTGTATCAAGCATGTATTATCAAGGACATCGTTGGTGGCTTCTTAAAATCTTCCTTAGAGGAAAGCATCCCATCGATTCGATAGAGAGGTAGAGCAGAGGGATCCTCTACGTTCACTACTTGGAGAGGAGAAATTATCCGAGGTCCTCAATTATGATTGTAGAGTATACTCAGTTTGCATTCAGATTATGTATCTACGGATAATCGAGTGCCATTATGCTAGCTGCATGTGACAATTTTGTATGAGCTTCCTTATTGGAGGACCTTGAGACAACCATACTCATTGGATGTCATGCACATAGAAAAAAATGATTTTGATAATATTTTTGGTACCATTCTTGGAATTGGAAGAAAGACAAAAGATGGGCCTAATGCTAGGTTAGCTCTCCATAAACATAATGTTCGAAAACATCTTTGGTTAACGAAAAACAATTCATCGTCAAAGAAATCAAAGATAAATCCTGCAGATTGTATTGTGACATCAAAGAAAGAAAAGAGATATGTGAATTTATTAGAAATGCAAGGTATCCTCATGGTTATGCAGGAAGTCCGAAAAATAAAATCAAGGTGGATCGCAAAAGACTATGTGGATTGAAGACACATGATTCTCATGCCATGCTTCAACGATTTCTTCTCGTGTTCATTCGTGAATATCTTTCCCTGTTGTCGATCCACTCATTGCATTGTCAAAGTGGTTTCAAAAATTACGTTGTAGGGAGCTGAAGGTAAAAGACATCTTACAAATGAAGGAGGATGTCGTGTTAATTTTATGTAAGCTTAAGAGGATCTTTCGACCTCCTTTTTGTACAATCGTGGTTCATCTTCCTGAGCAAGTTTTATTGAAGGGTCCTGTTAATTATAAGGGGTAATTGCAGTAAACCACCATTATAATATGATGTTTTGCAGTAAACCACCATTATAATATGATGTTTTGCAGTAAACCACCATTATAAAAACTTTTTCGAAACGAGTATATTATAATATCGCCGTTAACAGAAAACCACCAATTTAACTGTTCCGTTAGAAATTGTAAAACACGCGCCATACGACGCGTGGGTATATAACTTTAATTTAGACAATTTCAAAAAACCACCATTATAATGTCTTGTTTTCCTGAAAACTACCATTATAATGTCTTGTTTTGCAAAAAACCACCATTTTAACAAATAATCGCAAATGACTATGGCTATGATTGTGGCTATCTTTGATTAGTAAAGCAATACACGTTTATTAATTTATAATCCATACTAGACACGAAACCTAATGGAAGCATATTTGGAGTTGCGGGTGTGGTGAGAAGCTGTTATATTTTAGCTCAGAGTCGATCTTTAAGATCAATATAGAAAAACAATTAGAGTTTAAAAGTAGTGATATAATAAATCATATTTCGTAAGATAAAATGAGAAAGTTATTTATATTTAACTTCCATCGAGTTTAAAAGAATTGAACCGTGCAGTCGATAATCATTAAACATTGATAATAAACTCTCAAACAAGAGTTTCTTTTTGTATTTCTTACATTATTTTCTTCATTGACTTCCATCGAGATTAAATTGAAGCACTATGTAGCTAGTAGATACTTATCAACGAGTAAAATTATCATATGAGCCTCTGATCTAGCATGAACAGTCCAAGTGGTAGTATTATGATAATAAGTTATTAAAATGGTGGTTTTTCGTAAAATTGAGATTATAATAGTGGTTTTCAGTAATTAATTTCAATATAAAATAATGGGTTAATTGCAATAAACCACCATTATAATATGGTGTTTTGCAGTAAACCACCATTATAATTTTTTTTTGTAAAACGAGTATATTATAACATCGCCGTTAACAGAAAACCATCAATTTTACTGTTCCGTTAAAAATCGTCGTTAAATCAAATTTTTTATTATTAATTTAATCTAATTTTAGGGTTAATTGCAGTAAACCACCATTATAATATGGTGTTTTGCGGTAAACCACCATTATTAATTTTTTTTGCAAAACGAGTATATTATAACATCGCCGTTAACAGAAAACCACCAATTTTACTGTAAACCACCATTATAATACGGCTGATCCTTTCACTAGACGAGAAAATAAATATAACTAAATTTTCAGTAACAAAAAATAGTCTGATAGTTCGGATAAAGTTTAAGAGAAACAAAGAATTTAGATGAGACAAAATGACTCAATATTAACTATTGGATTAGATTAATTTGCGGTAAAAATTAAAGTTGGTTTTCATATAATGGGCGGTTGAATTTGCAAAAAAACCCTAGCGGTTGAGATTGATGGTTATTTTTTTGAATCAACTCTCATCTGTTGGATTATTAGTATTCA
>QZGG01002117.1:0-44688 GCA_006409495.1 Sedum album | reverse complement strand
GGCAATTTATTGTGATGGAGCTTGGGTGGCCGGAGAGGGAGGTGCGGGGATGGGGTGGTTGCATGGGTGGATAGGGGTGTAAGAGCAGAATGGCGGTCCGACACCCATACCTCTAGAGACGCGGAAGGGAGAGCCGTGTTGCTGGGGCTGCATCTTGCAGAGTTATGGGGAGTGGATGAAGCTATATTCTATTCGGACTCAGCTGAAGTTGTCAGGGGCCTGCATGAGGGAGTGGTTATTGGTCTCTCAGTGGGAAGTTGGGTTGACGATTGTCTTGAGGTGCTAGGCCGGCACAGGCGTTGGATGGTTCGGTATGTCCCGAGGGAGATGAATGGGGTTGCGGACGTGGTGGCCAAAAGCGCTAGAAGGAGAAAATGGAGCTGGTATGAGCTTGATAAAGTCCCCAGAATTGAAGGCCTTGATAGTAGCTTGATTGAGTCTTGGTGCGAAGCGTGATGCGTTGTGGCTCTGGTGTGCTTTTCGGTTTTTCTTCAGGTTGGGTTGTTTGCCTGTCTGGGTGTTGTCCAGTCAGTGTGTTTATCAAAAAAAAAAGTATTGAACAGCATCTCCATCTCATCAAAGTCTGTAGTGTAGAATCTTGGGGCTAAAAGAGTCTCCTTTATCGCTCCTTTCGGTCCTTTTTTAGCTGGTGGCGCGGCCGTTGACGACATTTTGACTGATGAGAATTTACTGGGTCGGGTCAAGTTGGGAAATTTATGAGTTTGGGTGGCGAATTTGGAGATGGGTTTTACCATCATCGCCATTTCGGTTGCCATTTTGGCCGGAGAATGAGCAGAGACACGGAGCTGAAGGTGGAGAGCGGAGTGACAGCTAAGGGCTTGTTTGGGATGTGTTTTAATGTGGTCTGGTTGGATTTTATCTCATCCAATGAAATCCATTCAATTAATGAGTTCGTGACACGTGGCGCTTTGTTTTTGTCAGTTATTTTTTGGGGTTTTGGCTGTAGAGCCGCCACGTGGACTATACAATATTCCAATGGTTTAGCCTAGCTCACTGATTTTCATTGCGAAAACTCAAAACTTTGTAATGGCACAAATTCAGAATCAAGAATCTGCAATTTACAGTCAATTCTGCATCTGAATTCTGAAGCAGTAAACAACTCGAAAAGGTTTGCGGAAAGATTTTGTTCGGGTCAATTTTCAAGGCAAAAACAAACTGAACATTTTTTGCAGGGTTCAAGGGAAAATAAACACGAAGCACGACAGAAATCTAAGTACAGGAAACCTAGTCGAAGAGTTTTAGCAAATTTACAAAGGAAGAAACTACGTCCATAGAAAACAGCAAAAAAGGTATGAGCTTGATGATCTTCTTACTGTTTGGAGGAAATTCCAATGTATACACGCGCGGAACTAACTGTACTTCAAAAGTTGTAATGGCAACCAGAAACGGGAAGTTCAACTTTGGATAGGGACGTGGGAAACAATATGTTCATTGCTGAGACCTGTGTGAAAAGGTAAACTTTAGAATGCGTTATGATGATAAGCACTTCTGTGGAGAAAAATGTACAGTTCGAACAAGTGAAGGCTATTTATACCTGTGTTTGAGAAAAGTGAAACCACTACTAATGAATTGTTTTGTTTGAGAAAAAACCAATCTTGAAAACTAATATGAGGGCTCTTCTATTGAAGTTTTTACCTTTATGATGTGGGTCTTTTGAATTTATCATCTGCATTAACATTTGTCAATCCAGAATCAGCTTCACTTCCTGTGTTTGATTGCCGCAAAGATAAAGTGTCACTTCTGGTCACTGATTCCCGTTGAGATCCTTTTCCCTCTTCATCGCTAAATAAGAAATCAAAAGGAGTCTTCCCATTAACATCACTACACTTTGTGTCATCTTCCAAGTCATCGTAGTCCAAATTTCTTAATATTTCAGGAATTGAATAGCTGCTCTCTTCACCCACTTTAACTCCCATTTCGATGTCGATCTTCTCTTTATGGACAGCCAGATCGCCCCCAATATTTGGTGAGGCTGAACCTGGGAAAACATTGTCCATCTCTGGCACAAGTGACCTGAAATGGGTTAGTGATGGCGGTATCCTGCTGAAGAATGTTTCCTTAATATTGGCCATGATTCCCTTTCTAAAAGGATTATCCTTCTTGTCATAACGGTACCGGAAATTTTCATAAGTTGTCTGTATGAAAACCAGGAAGCACATAATCAGAATAAATACTTTTTTCAAAAATCACGATACACTAGTTTTGCAGCCGTTAGATATTAGTTGCTTACAGTGAAGAATTTTTGTCGGTCAGTAAGAAATTTTCGAAGAGATAAGTGTCATTAAAACTGAAAATGGAACAAGTACCTGGTTTGTGCAAATTAGATAGAAGTGGAAGCAGGTGAGCCCGCCAACAAACCAGACAGCAATGAAGCAGTACACAATCAAAAAGTCGGAAATAATATCATGTTCCAGTGCTCTCCATGCAGTACCATATCTTTTCGTCTGTATACTTATGCTGACACAAGACATCACTAGCACATACAAGCACAATATGGTTGATGTTGATATGAACATGAAGAAGAATCGATAATTTCTCTGCATGAAAAAAGATCGAGTTAAGAATATCAACACTTATCAGAGCAATAAATACTAAAAGCGGTAGAGTATCAACTCGCATAACTTAAGTAGGGCAAATGAATGAATTTGTGTGAAAGTTGAAAGCAACATGAGATAAAGACACTGGAAGTCTTACAACTCCAATGCACTGGCCAACCCATGGACAGTGATGATCGAACTTTTGAACGCAGTTGTTACAAATGGAGCAATGAGATGCACGAAGAGGACGATACAACAGACAAGTGTCACAAAATTTCACTTTTACTATATGCCCATTCACAACCACATCCTTTGTCCGAGGTAGCCTCAAGTGAGGTGTCCGACCACTGACCCATTCCATAGAGGGGGTATTAGAATCCAATACATCATCATTTTCTGGAGGTGATAAGTTTCTCGGGACAATTCCAGGATCTCCACAAGATGTCAAGAACAGAAACATCAAATCCTGAGTTTATGAGAAATCGGTTTTCATGATCAGCTGTAATACGCAACTTAATGGCAATCCTTAGAAAAAACATTCAAAATACAGTAAGCGACTGTGTAAACATACCAAGAGAGCGAGAACTACTCCAACAAGAAATATTGGATACCAATTACCGAAATACAAAGCATCATGATGCGTTCTCCAGTACGCTTTTACACAGAAAGCCAGCGCAGGCCCTGCAATCAGAAAAGCGGATAGAAATAGAGACGCAACATCTGGTCCAAAGACCAGCCTTCCACCGCAAAAGAATTTCTGAATAACACCAACGAAACAGCAAGAGAATTATTCTTCGATAAATTATAAGTATAGAGCAGATGGAGCATATGCCAAATCAGCTGACACTAGTAACAAAAGGCGAACACATACAGTAAAGCACACAAAACAAATCCCCCTAGCTGTCAGTACACAACTGGTTAGTGTTAACTGCATGCTTCTTATTTCCTAACGATAGCCAAACATCCATACAACAATATCAAAAACAAAAATCTTTGGGATACAGTAGTTGATACCAAGGAGCTGGCTCAAGAACTCTAGCCGGCAAAAGTTTTCACAACTCGCCTATGAAATTTACTTGTCAACCATGTAACAGGAACCATAATCGACCCTGATAATAAATCAGTTGAACCACTTTCCTCACCCAAAATACAACATAAATGAAGCTTGCATCTCAATCTAGGAGTTATAAAATCACAGAAAAAACTGAATCATTTACTCAAGAATATACCATAGATCATAGACATGAGAACACAATGATCCTAAAAATTCATCTAGGAACAGCATAACAAATGTTTCAAGATGAACATAAATGGTCTAAAATCTAAA
The DNA here is from genome assembly GCA_006409495.1 of Sedum album. Classification (NCBI taxonomy): domain Eukaryota; kingdom Viridiplantae; phylum Streptophyta; class Magnoliopsida; order Saxifragales; family Crassulaceae; genus Sedum; species Sedum album. The sequence continues at coordinate 40,803 of QZGG01002117.1, read as the reverse complement.
TGCATACAAATCAAATTCACCAAATCCACAACATTTAATGTTTAGAGACAAACTTACATTGCTCCCCCTCCAAACTTGATAAAGCCTCTTAGGCTTGTAAGTCTCAGACATTCCCAACAGCAGATTCAAATCAGAAACTCACAAACCAAAAAGATGCCTTCAACCCCCCAATCACAAGCATCAAACTTTCATCCAACCCCTTTTGTAAGCAATCAAATCAATCAACAAAAGACTAGATTTTTACATCAAACAATGACAATCAGATTAACCAGGCAAATGGGGTCAGGTCAACATGGACGATGATGTAATAGAAAGAGAAAAAGAGGACTAATGGTTTTGATCTTGGTCGGATTCAACACCACTAGCCTCTATCTGCTTTGGCTGGATCAAATTGGTATAAAGATTGTATTTTTCCGGGATGAATTGTTCAAGGAAAAAGATCAATGATGGCTGGAAAAAGAATGAAGAAATTTTGTTGCTGAGAATTTGTGTTTCTCTCTCTTCTGGCTAAATGGACGAAGGTGATCTGCGGAGACAGCAAGTCACACTTCCCTTTCTCAAGGCTGCATTTTTTCCAATTTTTATATATTTAAATTTAAATAAAGAATCCTAAAATAGAAAATGAAGGAACAATGTGGAGGGGACTAAGGTTGTGTTTTGTTTTGGTTAGGATGTATCTGTTGCCTGTTTGCTGTAATATAGTTGGCATTTGGATACAACTTAGGCATATTTGTGGAATATAATTTAACAAAATGATAACCTGATTGAGTAAAAAATAATCTTGATATCATCGGTTTGCATTACAAATATATCATGGAAATAAGTTCAGGATACTGGATCAAAAGCTATGAGCACACGACGATATGAACCCCTGATGCTTCTCATGTGACTGAGTGATTCTTGCAGCGGACTGGCGGAAACTTCGGAACTGGAAGCACGAGAAAGATGTTGTTAAAGGCTATTCTAGTTTACAGTTTGTTATATGGAAAACACAAGCATGAAAAGGCATGCGACAGATATCATGATAAACAATGAGAACCAGAGGAGCTCTTGGCCTGCTTTGTTTGATTCATTTACAACTACTTTACAGCTATATCATAATGCGGCATACCTTTTATTATAGAAGCAAGTGAAACGGAAATATTGATGGTTATGTACAGCAAAATCCACTGCTCCACCACTGCAAAAAGTGCGACGGAGAAATGAGAAAATACTTGATGCTATAAAAGTGATCAGCCAAAAGGCACTTCCAGCCTCCTCAAAGATAATAATCTAACCTCCTGACAAACACAAGGTAAAATTAGTACACGCACATCAGATGACACTACATTAGCGGATTAACCCAAGCAGCGATCCAGACTCAAAAACTAGTATCAATACACATGTAAAAATCAAATACTTGACCCATTCATCTATATCAAGCTCATTAAATTGAATAAAACTGATGCTCACCAGATACCTGAGTCCACTGAGCCATCGCATTTGATAAAATAACAGACCAATGCAGCTCTTCGCCTCTTCCTACGTCCTTAAATCACAATTATCATCTTCATCGACCAGAGCCTGAAAATCAAAAAAAATCGAAATTTAACAATAAATCAGCAAAATGAATCTGATAAGATAAAAAGCAATCAGTTAAAGTGAAGCAAAGGTCATTAGGTCAGCCTACGACTTCAAAAAAGGAGAATTGTCTAAATGTTCAATCTTTTTCCCCTCAACGTCTCCTTGATGGAGAAAACTACTTCGTAAGCTGATCGGTGACGTCATCAGACAACCTACGGATTCCGGTCGGTGGAACGGACACGAAATACTTGCGACGGCCGCCAATTCCGACTACGAGATCGCTACATGTGCGACGGCGTTAATCGCACTACCAAGTTCATATATTTATGATTAGGCCCCATAACTAATAATTTGTATAGTCGTACCCCGCTGAAATCCAAAACGGCGTCGGCTAGGAAATTCGTGTTTTTTTTTTTTTTTGATACACGGAAATTCGTGTTTTGTTCATAAGCATTGTTGCAGTTTTAATAGCATGACGTCGATATTCAGAAATTATTTTTATAATTAAATGACAAATTTTTTATTATATATAAAGAAGAGAATCTGCACGTATAAAGATTTGTCGTATAGCGGTCCACTAGCGTGTGTCGCGAAGCAGAGGATAACCACCAAGAGCTACCTACAACAACACAACAGAAGAAGACGAAGTGGAGCAACTGCGAGTGGTGGTTAAGACTCGTCTATCTTCAAATCCATTTCAGTCTTTCATTCGCCACACGATCCGATCCATTCACTCCCTCAACGCATCTATTTGGTCCAATCGAACCAACTCCTCGGTACATCTCGATTGGTTCAACATGTCCGCGCAGTCGCTGCCGCAGCAGCTACTCTACTCTTCAAGACTCGGTTCTTCTTCTTTTGGTTCTAACAAAAATGGAATCTTTTTTCTTAACTTTTTAGCCTTGTCTGGTAATTTGAAGAGGAGACAAATCAGTGTTTCGAATGGTAGGGGATTTTTTAGGGCAAGGTCATCGGTGTTGAATACGGAGTGGAATGGAGTTTCTGCGTTGCGTGATTCCGATTCTGATTCTGATAACGATTCCAAACCGAAGGTGAACATTTTAGTATCTGTTTTTTTATTGATCGTGTTTATGTGTAAAAAGTCAACCATGGAGATTTTTGAATCTGAAATATGTTATTTTATTTGGGATTCAGGAATCTGTTGTTTCTTCTTAGATCAAGTCTTTCTGATTAGATTATATCTTGTAGCAATAGCAAGAAAGATTCTTAATCAGGAAAGTCTTGTGTTACTGGGGTTTTGGATATTGCTAATATGTGCTTTATTTAGAAAATTTGGTTCAAGGATCCTTGAGCATATACTTAAAAACCAACTAGTGGCTAGTATAGTGACACTAGTTTGGGAATAATCCTGATTGAAATGAATTCAGAGTATGACGTGAACTTGATATATCTTTGTTCTAGTTATTCCATATCGGTATGATGTGAACTTCATATATCTTTATATTGAGCTGGATTTCAATAATATAGGACTGCTGGGATTTTGAAATTATATCAAGCTGTGTGCTTTGAAACTGCAGGTTGCAAACTTGAAAGACATACTGTCAGAGAGGGGAGCTTGTGGAGTTGGTTTCATTGCAAATTTGGAAAATAAACCTTCTCATGCGGTGGTCAGGGATGCTTTAGTTGCTCTAGGATGCATGGAACATCGTGGAGGATGTGGGGCGGATAATGATTCTGGTGATGGTGCTGGAGTGATGACTGCAATTCCTTGGGATTTACTTGATGGCTGGGCTAAGGAAACAGGACTTGCTCCCTTTGATAAGGCTCACACTGGTGTTGGGATGGTTTTTATTCCAAAAGATGAAAATCTTGCCGTTGAAGCTAAAGCAGGTCAGTTTACAGAAACTAAGAGACCGTGACTTTTCATATGTTTAATGCTTGGTACAGATAATGTTATCTTGCTTCATTCATAAAGTGTTTATTCGGTTATGGTAATCCGTACCAGTCCCATATATCCTTGTTCTGCTATGAAGTGTATATCGGCAAGTATAAACATGCGTAAGAGAAAATGGTCATAACTAGACTATATGACTTGTCAGTGTAATTGTACATATATATCCTGTACAATCTTCAAATAAAAAACGTAGCTATCATCCTCTGACAATAAAAAAATGCCGTCTAGGTTCCTTGGTACATGTAACTAGGGGTTTCCTCTTACGCATGACTAATTAAAGTTTGAGTTTACATTTTCCCGAATTTTCGACTCTATTGACACTCATTTTGTTGTTGTAGTTGTCGAGAAGATATTCAGACAAGAAGGCCTTGAAGTTTTAGGATGGAGACATGTTCCTGTTAATTCCGATATAGTTGGTTTTTATGCAAAAGAAACCATGCCGGTCATCCAGCAGGTGTTTGTGAGAGTCGTAAAAGAAGATAAAATAGATGATATTGAAAGGGAGCTGTACATCTGTAGGAAATTAATTGAGCGAACAGTGAGCTCTGAAAGTTGGGGAAGTGAACTCTATTTCTGTTCTTTATCCAATCAAACAATAGTCTACAAGGGAATGCTTCGATCTGCGGTGTTAGGGAAGTTTTATTATGACCTACAGAATGATCTTTATAAATCACCTTTTGCAATATACCACAGACGTTACAGCACAAATACAAGTCCTAGGTGGCCTCTTGCACAGCCGATGAGATTACTTGGTCACAATGGCGAGATTAATACCATTCAGGTCACGAGTGTTTCACAGATAAATGCTTAGCTTTCTCGTTATCATTTTTTAACATTCTGATTCATCAGCGTTGATTTAAATACCACAGGGGAACTTAAACTGGATGCAATCGCGAGAAACATGTCTTAAATCACCTGTTTGGAATGGCCGTGAAAATGAACTCCGTCCTTATGGGAATCCTAAGGCTTCTGACTCTGCGAATCTTGATATGGCAGCCGAAGTATATCTTGCTATTCTTTCCCTTTTTTTACCACTTTCCATTTTCTGTCAGACATCAGTTTATCAAAGTAAAAATAGTTGAACTTAACTAAATTCTTATTAAGGCAATGCTTTAGATGTTAACATTGATAGTCTTTGATTTAAGGTTGTGGCTTTGTAGATAGTTAAAATACCATTCATAAAATCAATTGTTAAAATTTCCAGCTTTGTGTGCATTAACGTATATGACGTATCTGAATTATTAGAAATTCCTATGCCTTGTTAAATTTAAAACTCTTGTTTTCCATGTATGAAATGTGACTCTGAACAGTTATATTTTGAATCAATATTTCAATTCGCTCTGTAATTTTTTGCTTTGTTTTAGTTTAATGTGATGTAATAACATGTACTGGCCGGGCTTGGACCCATCGAATATGTTCAGTCTTCTTATGTGTATCTACTGACATTTTATGCAATTTGTAGTTGTTAATAAGAAGCGGGCGATCACCATCAGAGGCGTTGATGATTCTTGTGCCGGAAGCTTACAAGAATCATCCCACTTTGATGGTCAAATATCCTGAGGTAACTATAGTAATTTTCATTTACCTTAGGCCTGTCCCTATTTGAATGAGCTCGCCTTTCAGTCTCATTTATTTACCATAGGCATGGTGTTTTTGCTAACTTTCCTTAAAAGCAAGCGGCTTTTGGTCATTTACACAAGTTTGTGCGTTTAAGATATACATATATTTTTGACACTACTTTTTCATTCGTCAACTTTTTATCAATAAATTAGATATGTTGGTACACAACACAGCCTGTAGTTAAACGAATATGTGGACTGTTGATTGCGACGAAAAACCATTTATCAACTTTCTTTTCAATATTTAATTGTCCCGCTATCTAGGTTGTCGATTTTTACGACTATTACAAAGGTCAGATGGAGGCATGGGATGGACCGGCCTTACTCTTATTCAGGTCAATGTTTTTTAGCATCCATTAGATATCTTGTCATTTTTATTTAAATATGTTTTCCTTCTGTTGCCATTTTGTTGCAACCACACGCACAACTGAAATTACTGCACGTTGAATTTCTCAATGCGCTGATTCAAAATATTATTTTGTTCACATCAATTTGGGGGCTGATATCATTGTTCTTTACTATTTTATATCAAACGGTTGTTAGCATTTTGAGCTTCAAGTATATTAAATGACTCGTTGTTTCAATTTGATAGGCAATATTATCAAATTGAGGTTAATTTTTTATAGATTATATGCTTTGATTTTATTATTGCATTAAATCAATATCCTGATAAGCGACTTTCTTGATCATGTAAAATATTACAGTGACGGTAAAACAGTCGGAGCTTGCCTTGACAGGAACGGGCTTCGCCCAGCTAGATATTGGAGAACTAGTGATAACATGGTCTATGTTGCATCTGAGGCGAGTGAAATTTTGGTTTATTCAAGCAATTGCAAGCTAGATATGAGCATGTATCCAAGTTACATGATGTGTACATTCATAGTTATTGTTCATAGAATACTTTGTATATTTATGCATTTTCCTTGAATTAATTATCACTCCTTGTAATAATCTTATTTAGGTTGGTGTTCTGCCGATGGATGAGTCAAAAGTTGTATTAAAAGGTCGTCTTGGTCCAGGCATGATGATAACAGTTGATCTAATTGGCGGCCAGGTACTCATGAGATGTTACTAGTTACACTGGACGTCGGCTGCTTTACTTGATCTGATACCATTACCTCACGTTCACTGAAATTCTATGATCATCATACTATTCAATACCAATATACAGGTTTATGAAAACACTGAGGTCAAGAAGAGTGTGGCCTTATCAAATCCATATGGTGAGTGGCTGAAACAAAATATGCGCTCCTTGAAGACTGCCAACTTTCTGTCAACAACAGCTATGGAGAATGAAGAGATTCTTAAACATCAACAGTGAGTTGATAACTCTGCTCTAATACTTTCAGTGCTGAACATAATTGCGTGGCATGAACGAAGAGAAATACACACATATCTAAACTCTAAATCTTAACTGTCTTGATGTTGACGCCATTTGAGTACTCAATTAAATATGGAACACTGCAGTATTAGCAAGGAACAAGTACCAACATACGTGATTATGGCACATCAATCAACGTTATTGTCTCTTAAATATTTGCATGCTACTCTAGCTTTATAGCAGGCTTCAGAGAACAAATATTGACGGAGGTTTCAATGAATGGCAATTGGCAATACACAAAGTGTATTAAAAATAGGAATCCAGAGATGATGATGTTTGTTGAACCACCTCTATTATTAGACCATAAAGCACCTGCCCTTGTGGTATATGTAAATTAAGGTGCTAGTCTAAATTGCAAATATTTAACCATTAGTTGTTTGTGAGTCAGGGCTTTTGGGTATTCCAGTGAAGATGTCCAGATGGTTATTGAGAGCATGGCTTCACAAGGGAAAGAGCCTACTTTTTGTATGGGAGACGATATTCCATTAGCAGTATTGTCCCAGAAACCACATATGATTTATGATTATTTCAAGCAAAGATTTGCGCAGGTTAGTAGATCCTAAGTTTGACCACTACAGCTCACTGTGACATTTGTTCCTGCGATGCATTTTATTTTAATCTTTGTAACATCAATAATTGATATATTATTGGGAAAATTTCTTGAACCTAATTGTACTAGATAGCCAGTAGCTTGTTGACAGGTTCTTCTAGCTGGTAACTTATCAGGTACGTAATCCAGTTGGTCATTTGTGTGTTGGGTTAAGGAGGAATTCTCATGACGATTAATTACCGTTTAATTGGGCATGCCAATTCTGTCTCGAGTCAGAGTAAGTTTAATTAATTGTTTATTTCAGGTCACTAATCCAGCTATTGACCCACTAAGAGAAGGATTGGTGATGTCTCTTGAAGTAAATATTGGCAAGCGTGGAAATCTGTTGGAAGTTGGGCCTGAGAATGCGTCTCAGGTATGCGTGTGAATTTACGTCCGTGTTCGCTGCAACTTCTCCATTCAAATGTAGTTGATTCAGACTTAATCTCTGTTTATGTTATGTGCTAGGTTACGCTGTCTAGTCCAGTGCTCAATGAAAGGGAGCTAGAAGAACTGCTGAAGGACCCAAGCTTGAAACCCTGTGTTCTTCCAACCTTCTTTGATATACGGAAAGGTGTTGAGGGATCTCTGCAGAAAAGCTTGAATAGACTCTGTGAAGCTGCTGATGAAGCTGTTAAAAATGGTTGTCAGCTCCTCGTCCTCTCTGACGTGCAGATGATTTGGTATGCGATGGTTTATATGTCGTAAATCTTGCTGAATTATCAATGATTTGCATTTGGGTTGGATAAGGTAATTATAGTTGTTTTGATGTGTCTAGTGCTTTTGGGCCTTCGAGAGTAGCTGATGGTATGAGGCCTTTAAGCTGTTTGCATGATACCAACTTTTTTGATAGATGGAAAAAGTAGATATCTACTTTTTAATATTTATAAGATTACATTTTAACCATTAAATTTCCGAACATTGATTTTATCTTTTGGTTTAAATAATTTTATTTGCTCTCCAAAGCATTTCTTAGATTTGGACTTGTGATAATTTATCTTAATTGTGTTCTCGATGTCTTCTCAGGAGGCTACCCGACCTGCAATTCCTATTCTTGTTGCTGTTGGTGCCGTTCACCAGCATCTTATTCAGAATGGTTTGCGCATGTCAGCATCCATTGTAGCTGACACTGCCCAATGTTTCAGTACCCATCAGTTTGCATGTCTCGTTGGATATGGTGCAAGGTCTGTACTTTACCACTGAAACAACTTTTACCAACATTTATTTACAAACCATGATCAATCCATTTTCCATGGAATTGATGGAAGCCATTGTGTACAAGTATTATTTGTTATCTTTGTTTTTTGAGAGACAGCTGCCGCGGCATCTGATAAGTTTATTTATTTTTTAATTATGGTGTTACAGTGCTATATGCCCCCATTTGGCTTTAGAAACATGCCGCAGTGGCGTTTAAGTAACAAAACAGTGAACTTGATGCGGAATGGAAAGATGCCTACGGTGACAATTGAACAAGCACAGAAGAACTTCACCAAGGTGATTATCTGTTTTCTCGACTATTTGCTGTATTGTGGTTGGTACCTTACATAAACCTGATGTGAAGAGCCTAGACAGCATAGTAGAGTTGGGGCACCATTTGGTCAAACTATTTTTGCTTTTGCAGGCAGTAAAATCTGGACTGCTCAAGATCCTTTCAAAAATGGGAATTTCCTTGCTTTCTAGGTAACCTTACCCGTTAAGTGTCCTGTACTGGTTCCCTCATCTCTAAAGAATAATGTACTATGCCGTATATCTCATGAGGTCATGGCTGATTTTTATCTGGCTTCTTTATGTAGTTATTGTGGTGCGCAAATTTTTGAGATATATGGATTAGGGGAAGATGTTGTTGATGCTGCATTTTGCGGTAGTGTATCAAGCATTGGTGGCTTAACTTTTGATGAGGTAATTGATATACTGGGATTGATGTTAGTTTTACTATGAACATAATATCGTTTTTGAGTATTGTAGTAAGATGATATTGTTCCACGACACTGAACTATTGACAAAAAGACAAATGGCATGTTAACTTCAATTAATTTGTTAGGTATCGTATAAATAATTATCAATACCAACTTTATCAGTTGTGCCTCTCATGGGCAATGGGGATGCAATGTCGGTATCATGATGAGTTACCGTATGACCTCAACCCTCGAGCTTCAGCTAAGTATAACTGTTCTGTGGTTTGCTGTTGTTTTCTTATTTTTCTTGATTTTCATCTTGCAGTTAGCAAGGGAGACATTGTCATTCTGGGTGAAGGCGTTCTCTGAGGATACTGCAAAAAGACTCGAGAACTATGGGTTTATACAATTCAGGCCTGGTGGTATGTTTTTCTGAATTAAGATTTATATAATGAACTATATGCATCATTCGGAACTATAATCCATGACATAAAGCTCTTTGGTTTTGCTAAACTGAATCTCATAGCTGTATATATAATTATTGCCATTCCACTAAATGGCATGAGGATCTCAACATCCCATTTCTTCTTGTAGCTTGAGCATTTGTTGCGTTATGAATTCTTAGTCTTTTGTGCTCATTTTCTCCATTATGTTCAATTAATTAGGAGAATATCATGGTAACAATCCTGAAATGTCCAAGCTTCTCCACAAAGCTGTTCGCCAGAAAAACGAAAACGCATACTCTGTATATCAGCAGCATTTGGCAAATCGTCCTGTGAATGTTAGTTCATGATAAGCTTCTGTCTTCTTTTTGGGCAAGTACAATTTAGACGTATTGACTTCATAATATAACTTGAACTGAAGGTCCTGCGAGATTTGCTTGAATTTAGAAGTGACCGAGCCCCGATTTCAGTGGGAAAGGTTGAACCTGCATCATCGATAGTTGAAAGATTCTGTACCGGTGGGATGTCGCTTGGAGCTATTTCTAGGGAAACACATGAAGCTATTGCCATTGCAATGAACAGAATTGGTGGAAAGTCTAATTCTGGAGAAGGTGGTGAGGTAATAAATTACAAACTTGGAATAGTGTTGTCTAACTCCCCCCATTGTACTTCCTCCACTATCTAATTCTCTGCCTTATTTATTCTTTGTTTCATGTGTGATTTTGAGTTATTGTTGTTTGCAAATAGCCTAATTGTGATACATTGTACTCCGTGTGCAGGATCCTATTCGGTGGAAACCTCTTACAGATGTTGTTGATGGGTACTCTCCAACATTGCCTCATCTTAAAGGGCTTCAAAATGGTGATCTTGCTACAAGTGCAATAAAACAGGTCATCTAACTCAAATTTTTTATGAAATGATTAATTTAGTAAAGAAACTACCTAAGATTGCTTTATTTGAGCTAGCATGCCAAGTCAACACTAAGATTTTCCTGGCAGTAGACTAAGACCAAAAAATGTTCCCAGCTTAAAAATGGTATTTAACAGTTTATTGAACTTTTTTTATTTGGCTCTGATCAATTAGGTGGCTTCTGGTCGTTTTGGGGTGACACCAACTTTCCTAGTCAATGCTGATCAGTTGGAGATTAAAATAGCACAAGGTGCAAAGCCAGGTGAAGGTGGCCAATTGCCTGGTAAAAAAGTCAGTGCATACATTGCAACCCTAAGAAACTCAAAGCCTGGTGTTCCACTTATATCTCCGCCACCTCACCATGACATTTACTCAATTGAAGACCTTGCTCAGTTGATTTATGATCTACACCAGGTTGATTATGAGGCTCATAAAATGATATGATGTCCGTTAATTAATGGGTTTGAAGTTCGTGCTCATAATTGTGTTTTCTGCTGATTTTGATCTTTACTACTTACAGGTCAACCCAAATGCTAAGGTATCTGTTAAGCTTGTTGCAGAAGCTGGAATTGGAACTGTAGCTTCTGGCGTTGCCAAGGGAAACGCTGATATTATTCAGGTAAATGCTTGTTCTTATTAAGGTGTTTACCTTACATTTTCTACGTTTCCAAGTTGGAGTTTTTTTCATAGAAATTTAAAAAAGCAATCAGGTCACAATGTTCTGTTGTCCCTAAATCCAGCTAATACTGATAGGTAGCTTTTCAGAAATCTCTGTCGTGGAAGAAACCTTAACAGTTGACATTGCTAATAGAGATATTTCAGTTCTCAAATTATTTTTGGCAGGCCCTATACCATAAAAGAGTGAATTAGATTACAAGCACAAACAGCTCACACCATACAGTGATTTTCACTACTACCTTAACTTTTAAATTTTAAATGAATTTTGCAGATATCAGGACATGACGGTGGTACTGGAGCAAGCCCTGTAAGCTCTATCAAACATGCTGGTGGTCCTTGGGAATTGGGACTTACCGAGTCTCATCAGGTTTGATAATCAAATATATGTAAATGAGCATTTTAGATGCATTAATACTATGATTAATATCTCTTTCCATACATTTCTTTCCACCAGACTCTTATTTCAAATGGACTCAGAGAAAGAGTTCTTCTTAGGGTCGATGGTGGTTTCAAGAGCGGAGTTGATGTCCTTATGGCTGCAATTATGGGAGCGGATGAATATGGTTTTGGTTCTGTTGCAATGATCGCCACTGGTTGTGTTATGGCTCGGATCTGTCATACAAACAATTGTCCAGTGGGTGTTGCCAGTCAGGTCAGATACTACATTACATACTTGTATACTTGCTTCTTTTGATGATTGACCACTTGCCCCAAAAGATACTGATTTCAGTTGTATTCTTTTCAATAAAAATAACTATTTCTACATGCCATGGCTTTAATAGAGGGAAGAACTGCGAGCTCGTTTTCCTGGTGTGCCAGGGGATCTCGTCAACTTCTTTTTTTATGTTGCAGAAGAGGTAATGGATCTGCTGATTCTAAATTAGGAATAGATGTTGTCAGGCTTATCAAATTACTTTGCCAGTTTTCTGTCGTTGAGGTACTTACTCGTTCTTTTTTCTTCCAATGTTATTAAGGTGAGAGGCATGTTGGCACAGTTGGGATATGATAAGTTAGATGACGTGATTGGACGAACAGAACTCCTGAAACCACGTGATATCTCTTTAGTGAAAACTCAGCATCTTGACCTCGGCTATATTCTTTCTGTAATCACTTATTTTCAGCAGCATTATGATTCTAAGTTCATGAAACTGTTACTATTTTTGTGAATATCTGAATTCCTAAATTCCTTACCAGAGTGTTGGCCTACCGAAGCTCAGCAGCACTGCAATAAGGAAACAAGAAGTTCATACAAATGGGCCTGTGTTGGATGACACCATTCTTTCAGATCCTGAGGTATACTATTTGCTGCTTGAGCTTTCCCTTTCTGTAGTAGTTGAAGTAGTTGGAACTTGTGTTAAGGCTCCCATTACTTTTCGATTTTATATCTGTGACAAGAAACTTCAATTTTGCAGATAGTAGATGCAATCGAGAACGAGAAAGTTGTTAATAAAACCATACAAATTTACAACATTGATCGTGCTGTCTGTGGACGTGTTGCTGGCACGATAGCAAAAAGATATGGTGACATCGGTTTTGCTGGGCAGCTAAACCTTACGTAAGATGTGGTCTACATAATTAGAATTCTCATTTTGACATGATAGAGTCCATATTAACAAAAACTTCCATGCTTTTATTCTCAGCTTTACAGGGAGTGCCGGGCAGTCCTTCGCATGTTTCTTAACTCCTGGAATGAACATTCGATTAGTAGGAGAGGCGAATGATTATGTTGGAAAGGTAACTGTCTCCAAGTAGTTAGTAGCTACTGTCAATGCACCCTATTTGCTGTTTTAAATATTGACAACAATAATTTTGCAGTTATTTTATGTTCCTGACGAGGACAATATTAAAGATTTGTCGTAAATTCCCTTATCTTATTAACTAATTTCACCCAGGGTATGGCTGGGGGAGAGCTAGTTGTAGTTCCTGTCGACAATATTGGATTTACCCCTGAGGATGCTGCTATAGTTGGCAACACTTGCTTGTATGGGGCAACAGGTGGTCGTGTTTTCATTAGAGGAAAAGCTGGGGAGCGTTTCGCTGTTAGAAATTCACTCGCTGAGGCTGTAGTTGAAGGGGCTGGAGACCATTCTTGTGAATACATGACGGAGGTTGTGTTGTAGTACTGGGGAAGTGAGTAGCATACTTGATCATTTCTTTGTTGCTTAATTAATGATTATTGCTGGTGAAGTTTTAAGACTCGATGCCTCTCATAACAGGGTGGGTAGAAATGTAGCAGCTGGAATGACAGGTGGCCTTGCATATATGCTTGACGAGGATAACACTCTCATTCCGAAGGTTGATCATTTTAGTTAGCGTGGCTTCATTGTTTATATCATTTGTCAAACCATTCATTTACTTGGGTCTCTTTTTTATTTTGTCAGTTGAATCCTTTTAAATTTGTAGCTTGATAAAAGTCATGTTTATTTCTTTGTTTACACCAGATCAATAAAGAGATTGTAAAGATCCAGAGAGTAACAGCACCAGTGGGTCAAATGCAGCTAAAGAACCTCATTTTGGCTCATGTTGTAAGTTTGCTAACTGGTTCTTCTGGATATTGATTATATGAAATTGGTAGCTGTAATTTCCTTAAATTTTTGTGTTTTTGTGAATAATTTTTTGGAATCTAGTGCCCCCTCAATAGTTTTGCAATTAACCATTTCTGATGTTGTGAAGGAAAAAACTGGAAGCAGCATTGGCGCAACTATTTTGAATGATTGGGATAAATATCTACCTCTGTTTTGGCAACTCGTACCACCTAGTGAAGAAGACACGCCCGAGGCTTGTGCAGAATATGGTCTCTCAGTTGCAGGACAGAGCTGACAAAAATGTACAGCAGCCAACAAATAAATTATCAAGCTTTTGCCGTTTCTCCTGACTGATTCAGTGACTCGTGTCGTGACTTGTGTGGCCTGTAGAAGAGTCTTGAGGCGGCACACTTTCGGGTGGTAACATTTACAATGTTTGAAGGTGTTGGTCATTCTCTGGGTGTGGCTATATACCTTGGCAAACTACCCTACAGAATTATTGAATGTGGGGATGAACAGATTGTAAATGCTTAGGGTTGAAACAAGTCAAGGCTTGCATGCATTATGTTTATCATGAAAATAATTCATTGCTGGCAACTCTGTCATTAACTGTTGCTGTTTTTAATTTTTATTTAAAATGAAAATATTCTGATGGCATTCTGAAATTTATTTTGCAACTGCGGCCCATTTAGATTAATAGAGGCTTAGGCTTCAAAACCACACAAAAAAGTCAGAGAGTGAGGGTTAGGGTTTTGGACTTTTAGTGGTGATGGAGGCAAGAAGCACCTCATTGCTTGGGATGGCTGTCCCCAGGTACCTCATGAACAGAGGTTTGTTTTTTACTATCAATTAAAAGCTGGATTATTCTGCATTGTATGATTGATACACATGTGCTTCACGTGTTTGAATACAAATCTGGTGGAGTTGTGGATTACTGATAAATGATAGTGTGTTTTAGTTCAAGTTGAGAATTGAGCTACTGCACCACTGTGTTTGATATTCAGAAGCTGGAGATAGCATTATATTAGTTGAGTCCTCAGCCCCGGACAATGTTACTCAACATCAGGGACTCTACTATGGTGTGTCCATCCTAGGACACACCCAACTATGACCTCTGGACCTCTAATGTTGACCTTTGTTGTCCGCAGTATGCATACAACCAGTGTCTACTTCTACCGCCCTACTGGATCACAAATTTTTTCCGAACCACTAGTCCTCAAGGATGCTTTGAGCAAGGTCCTTGTTCCTTTTTATCCAATGGCTGGAAGGTTGAAGAGGGATGAAGATGGTCGGATTGAAATTGAATGCAATGGGGAAGGTGTTTTATTTGTTGAAGCTGAGTCAAGTTCTGTCATTGATGACTTTGGTGACATTGCACCAACTTTGGAGCTCAGAATGCTTATTCCTGCACTGGATTATTCTGCTGGGTTGTCCTCCTACCTATTGTTGATGTTGCAGGTAAGTTAAGTGATCATCTCGCCTAGTCAATGCCTGGTCTAAATTTGTTTAGCTGATGGACTAGTGATCTGATTATCTGCTAGGATAGATGACGTAGGTATTAACCTATTATGATTGAGTAAGTTTGGTTCATTGTGTCTTCTGTATATTTGTTGACCAAGTTACCTTGTTTGTGATGATAGTTTCAGGTCACCTACTTCAAATTTGGTGGAGTCTCATTAGTTATCTCTTAACTTGTGCTTTCATTTGCATTGTGTTGTGCTTACCATCTTTTTCTTCAAGCTAATTTTGTTCGTCTCATGGCTAATGCTTATCTTTTAATAAATGCTGAAAGTATAGTTCTCATCTTGTTATATGCATTGTGTTGCTGTCTCTAATATATGCATGATTGTTTCAATGTGCAGCATGTGAAGTGTTTTTTCTTCTGAAACTCATAAAAATTTATGCAACCTTTACAACATGTTTCCTTAAAAAGAAATAAATTTCAAAAATATCTACAGATTGTCCTATTTTTTTTTTTGATTGGATGCCTTACAATCTAAAGGGCAACACAAAACAGCTAACAACAATCAGAAAAGGAAACAAACAACTTCAAACAGGTCTGGTTGGTCGGCAGCAATGAAATCAGAGATGCAGCGAGGGATGGAGAGTGTTGAAAGCCAAATCTTTCTTCTAGTCTTAGCAAAACCTGCAATCTTGTCCGCTAAGTGGTTATCTTCGCGAAGGACATGCGATATCTTCCAACCAGGATGAGCTCTAAAGTGATCCAAGCATTGTCCAAGCCAGCCACCATCAATTCCATAACTCAACTTGCCCGTGCAAATTGCCAACACAATTTCCAATGAGTCCGAGTAAAAAGTTGCGCTACTCAAGCTTAGTTTGTCCACCATTCTCAGCCCAGCCAGTAGTGCGAAACCCTCAGCGTCTCTTGAACATGGAGAGTGTAGGTCATAACCAAAGTTTACTGATATGACTTCACGTTTGGTACACCAGATGGCAGCAACCCCATTGACCGATCCCGAGTCCAAGAAGCATCGCAGAAAATAGATGGCGCCTCCTCTAAATTTGTGCAACAGGGGACAATGGGACATAAGGGTATCACCTTGATATAGGGTGGATGACACCCTCCAGCAACTTTCTGAAACACGACATTCCGGAGTTCCATGACAGAGCTTATTTCGATCATTCCAAGTCACCCAAAATGCCCACACCAGCTTTCTGAAGTCGGCTTTGGAACAAGAGTCAAAGCAAGTGAATAACCAATCCGCAGGGGAAGAACATGGGAGATTAAACAACGTCGCAGGCAATTTGAGTTCCCCCAAGGGCCTTGATCCGCCAACAGTCTTTGAAAATATGGAGAGGTTTTCTGGCTTGTAATCGCAAAAGACACATTTCAGGGAGACACTGCATCCTCTTCGGTGAAGATTAACTGCATCCGGGAGCCCGTTGTGGTAAAGTCGCCAAGCAAAAATCTTAATCTTACCCGGCAACTTCAAACCCCATAGTGTTTTCCAAAAAGAATCCATAGCCTGGGAGTTTGATGCTTCACCAGTAGAGGGTTGTATGTCTGATTGTAGCAGCCAATAGGCTGACTTGGTGGTGAACTCTCCAGAACCAGATAAATCCCATGTAGTAGCATCCCCAGATCCGCCACTCGAATGCCCTCAAGCAGCCTGCTTTTTACTCTGGCAAAACTTCGCCACGCATGAGATGGCCGACTTCCTGTACCTGCCCCAAGGAAATCACCGTGCGGAAAATAGCGAGCTTTATAAAGCTTGCTGAGAAGTAGCTCCGGTTTTGATAGAATACGCCATCCCTGCTTCATCAGAAGCGCATCATTGAAGATAGATAAATTCCTGAAGCCCAATCCACCTCTATGTTTTTCGCGAAGCATCACTGAACGGGATACCCAGTGGCCTGGTTTTTGACGGCGCGGGATAGTAGTTTTGCATTCCAGTCGTTAAGCCTTTTGCTTGTCTTTTCTTCCAGCGCTCCAAATACCTCCCTTTTATTCTGACCAACTGTCATCGGCAAACCTGGGTACTATTTTTGGTTGGTTTTTGGTTTTTAGCAAGCCAGTGATATTCAATTGTAGCATGTTGTCTGCTTTCTTTTCTTTTTTTGGTATTCTATTCTTGCAATATTTTTGAGCTCATGCTTCTCTATTGCTGTCTGCCTTCACATTAGCTTATCTGCACAGCTGTGTTTGTTAGGTTTTTGTAATTAAAATTTGTCCAATGTTTTGCATTATGATTGACATACATTTGCTGTACATATATGAATTAAGTTGTCCAGTATACGATATAATCAATGTGCTCTATTCCTGCTGTTGGTAAAGTTGTCCAACTCCAGTATACTTGATGAAAGGTTTACTGCACAACACAATGATCACATCACTCACCAGAAATCACACCTACTGCCTAATACTCTTCTATATTACACCACAAAACACTCAGTTTAAGGATTAGAGCATCTGACAAACCCACCTTTGGTCTCTGCTCCAGCTCACTTTGGTTCCTTCCATTCCTTTTTCCTTTTAGGTATGTTTTGATTCCAAAACCCTCATCTCAAAGTCATCTCCTTAATATGTGATACTTATTTTTGAGTTGTTCTTTGGTTATCATACATTTTTTTACATATGCATTTATTTTGTTACTTTTGTTCTTTCAACTATTACATAACTAAATGAAACCTTCTTATGTTGTAGATTCATTTCAAGACTTGATAGAAAGGAAAACAAAAATGACGAGTAAAAGGGTGATGGCAATCAACATCAGGGCCTCGACTATGGTGCGCCCAGCCCAGGACACACCGAGCTATGACCTCTGGAACTCTAATGTTGACCTTGTCGTTCCTAGTATGCACACACCCAGTGTCTACTTCTACCGCCCTACCGAATCCCAAACCTTTTTTGACCCACAAGTCCTCAAGGATGCCTTGAGTAAAGTCCTTGTCCCTTTTTATCCAATGGCTGGAAGGTTGAAGAGGGACGAAGATGGCCGCATTGAAATTGAATGTAATGGGGAAGGTGTTTTGTTTGTTGAAGCTGAGTCAAGTTCTGTCATTGACGACTTTGGTGACTTTGCACCAACTTTGGAGCTCAGAAGTCTTATTCCTGCTGTAGATTACTCCACTGGTTATCCTCCTACCCTTTGTTGGTGCTGCAGGTACGACTTTTTATTTGCAGAATCTTCGTTGATAAATTAAGTGATCATATCACCTAGTCATTGCCTGATCCAAAGTCATTTAAGCAGTCATACGAGTAGTGCACGTAGTAAGTAATGAGTTGATGGTTGTTCTAATCCTCTTAAACAATCACCACTTTTGCTGACTAGAGTGGGCTCGCATGTTTAATGTCGTTGATTCATTTAACTGTACTAAGATATTGTCATTTAAAACTTTTATGGGTCCAGAAGAACATTGAGAAAAAAGAACATTTATTTTCTGATCTTGTCTTTATGTTCATGTGAAAATACCTTAGTGTTACTGCATGAAATGCGCAACAAACTTTTGAATAAATGTCTGTTTATTTGTTGACTGACTTTCGTAGTTTCTGAAAATGGTTTCAGGTAACCTACTTCAAATGTGGTGGAGTCTCATTAGGTGTTGGTATGCAACACCATGTTGCAGATGGAGCATCAGGACTACACTTCATTAATACTTGGGCTGATGTGGCTCGTGGACTTGATGTTACCATACCCCCATTCATAGACCGAACATTATTGCGTGCACGCGACCCTCCTCAGCCTGCATTTCGTCATGTGGAGTACCAGCCTGCCCCTCCAATGAAATCTCCTCTGCAAGCTTCACTAGGTTCTACTGCAGTATCCATTTTCAGAATCAGTGGTGAACAACTGAATACCCTTAAAGCTAAAGCAAAGGATGATGGGAATTCGTCAGTTATAGTTCATATGAGATGCTTGCGGGTCATGTGTGGCGTTGTGCGTGTAAGGCTCGCGGACTACCCGATGATCAAGATACCAAACTGTACATTGCAACTGATGGGCGTGCTAGGCTCTGCCCAACCCTCCTACCTGGCTATTTTGGGAATGTGATTTTTACCGCCACGCCTATCGCCATCTCCGGTGATCTCAAAAACAAGCCATTATGGTATTCTGCTAGCAAAATTCACGAAGCCCTGGCCAGAATGGACAATGAGTATCTAAGATCAGCTCTGGACTATTTAGAGCTGCAACCTGATCTATCAGCTCTTGTTCGTGGAGCACACACATTTAGATGTCCAAACTTAGGAATCACGTCATGGTCTCGGTTACCCATTCATGAAGCAGACTTTGGATGGGGGCGTCCGATTTTCATGGGTCCTGGAGGGATCGCATACGAAGGGTTGGCTTTTGTCTTGCCGAGTAGTACAAATGACGGAAGCTTATCACTTGCGATTTCCCTGCAGTCAGATCACATGAAGGTATTTGCTCAATTCTTGTATGAAGGTATCTGAGTTAGAGCTGGACTTGAAATACCTTTATTCATAATCTCAAATGATCAAAGTTGTAATTGGCATATGATGTTTTGTGGACAATTATATTCACAACATTTTAATTCAAATTTGTGTTACTGAGTAATATAATTCCTGCTACTGCATAATATTGGATATTGACTTTCATTTGTATTAAAAATACTTAACATGAAAGCCTAGAAAAATCAGGAAGTAGGAATTCGACGTAAAGGAAATTGTCTTGCAGTTTCTGAGTGTTCTTTTTCACTCTTCCAGAAGAACAATGCTACAATTTGAATCCTTTTTTGAAACTGTTTTTCGCATGCTTATTGCTTCAAAAAAATGCTGACAAACAAATGAATTGTCTTCCTGCATCGGCTTCCAGCTTAAAAGGGGCCTGCATGAATATGTATAAGGAAATGAGCAGAATCACCAGAGTAGACAAAAACTATTATGATATTCGTGATCCAAACCAAACATCCGAGATATGAAATGCCCACTGATAAGAATATCAGTGGAGAAAATATTCATTAACTTGCTTGAATAAAACCACTTGCGATCCGGAGAGCAAATAGGCTTCCCCCACATATATGCTGGTTTCCTAAAATAAAAGCTTCTCAATATCATGGCAGCTAAAGTGAAGTTAAAGCTTTATTAGTTCCATTCTAATTAGTCTTTGCAGAAAATTGAGTATGTGAGTTTCTATCCTGTACACCAGAATAATATTAGTTCTTTGGCCAAAACGCATAGTTTCATTGGCTTGTTTGTTGTCTGGGCGTTTGGTATCGGCGAGGCTGTGCCTTTGCTGTTGTAGCGCTGTAGCATCTTAGCTTTTGTGAATATAATCGCCTTTCACACAAAAAAGATTTGAATAAGCATTCAGATCTCACCATTTGAATAAAATTGAAGTGGCAAATGAGTTAAGGACTACTGCAAGACAACATAATTCAAAAGGTTGGGCCAGTGTTTTTGGGACCCTAATAGTTTTTTTTATGTAGTTGCTGATGGGGAAGCATGGTTTCAGAATAAGGTGCGCATCTTTTCTTAATGCTCTTTCAGATTCCAAAATACTACATAGTAATATTTTAGTGCAGTAAATTATAAACAAATCAGTTTCAGTTTTCAGAAGGTTAAAAGAAGAGGAGAAATGCAATGAATAGTTAGGCAGTTATTAGCGACTTCAAAAAAAAACATATTTACCTTTTAATTCACGGCGATGGACATGCAAGTTATTTTTGTTTCTCTTATTGGAGCTCCAGTTCTACTACAATAGCCTCATCATACACGAATGCATTTCCATCTGTTAAGGAATAAAAGAAATGCAACCCCATCTGCAAACGACACAGTAGCCAAACAAAACGTCAGTGGTCCTTGGCACATAAGGAATATCGGATAGGAGTAAGATAAACAATAAATGATTTTATTACTACCAACCGGTAACCAATAACAAAACAAATCAGTTGAAGAATTTCAATAGTGATGATACCCCGAAGATGCTCATTACTAAGTCAAACGCGTAGGTTGCATACACAAACATGTTTCACGACATTATAGCAATAAGCTCCTAAACTAAACCTTCAAAAGCAACACACGGAAAGTTACGAGAAAAGCTAACAAACGGTAAAGAAAAGTAACAACTAACAACCAAAGCAACGGAAGAAACAAAGATTGAAAACGTATGGAGGGAAGAGTTGATAGTAGAGTGAACAAGAAGACAAGCACAAGCAAATCGTGTAGCTGAAGGCAGGCAGGTCACAGATGCTCTTTTCTAGGTGGTTGTGAATAATCAATCATTCATTCAATCGAAAAGCAACAAAAATCACATTTACCGATTTTATCGTCATCTTCTGCAACCTCAACCTCTTCATCACCGCCTAGCAATCCTCCAAATCCATCCACCGATCATCAAATCCATCACTCTATCTTTTCCAGAGGTGCTGTGTTTAGACTGATGGATGAAGCAGCATGTGAAAAGCCGCATCCGACGCACCGCTGGAGGCGGATTCGGAGAATCGGAAAGGCGCAAAAGCAGCCACGTCAGCAGGAGGAGGAGAAAGTAGTGGTTGATGAAGAAGCGGACTCCGTCGCTCCGACTGCGATTTTCACCAGGAAGAGATTCGGTATGACGACGTACGGTCTGATTAGGTTTTTCAATCGATTTGAACTAAAACCAAACCCTAAAAAACCCTAATTTGAAACGTTGCTATTTCCAGCTACTGATTTTTCAGTCTGTTTATGAACTTTTTATAGTACACTGAGATTCAGTTTGTATCTTGTTGTTGGATTTCAAGCTATGGAGCTTGGTTTGGATGGAATGGTAGATGAAGCTAGTGAGACTGGTTTGGATGGAAATGGAGGTGTTTCGGCGGAGAAAATGGATGATAATGCAGGTTTATCTGAGCGGCGCAAGGCGCTGTTTGAGCCGCTAGAGCCTAACATGAATGGGAAGCGACCATCGGCTGAGTCTTTATTACCACCGCCAGACTTTGATGCAGCGAGTTACCCAAAAGGATGGCTTATTGGAAAGAAGAGGAAATTAGTGAATGTGGATGTTGTTGAGAGCATGAGAAGGATTGCTGTTCAGGAGATGAACAGAAAGGTACTTTTTTATCAAGTCTGCTTTGTCTTCGCAGTTTGCGACTAGTTTTGAGATGTTAGCGTGTATTTGCAGGATCGTGAGATTGATGGCCTGAACGAGCAGTTGGAGGAAGACTCGAAGGTTTTGGAGCATTTACAAATTCAGCTTTTAGAGGAGAAGAGCAAGAGAACATCAGTTGAGAGGGAGAATGTGATGTTGCAAGATCAGATAAATATGTTGATGGACATGCTCAATGATAATGAGAATATGGCAGATGATGATGATGCTTCAGAAGAGCCTTAATTCCTGTTTGTTTACATTGTCTGCAACACGACTTTGGCCGATATTACTATGGCCAAATGAAACAATTTATACATTTGTTTGTGTTCATGAAACAGCTACAAGTGTGAATGTGTAATATCAAATCTTCAGCGCCGTTGTACTTCATACATGCTAACATCTATAAGCATTACAATCCCTTCAGCAATAGATATAGAAGGAACAATCACGAAAAAGATGTTTATAGAAAATCGGACTAAAAAGTACTCACATTGTACAAAGGACCTCCAGCAAACTCGCTATAGCCTATAGCCAAGATTTACAGACAAATATTTCCAGTTTTCCACGGCTTGATCAATGCAACCATCTGGAATTACCAAACACTGGCACCACTTCTTTCAGTTGTGAGTGTTTGAGACAGTCATTTATCTATCTTTCAGCAAGAGAAGTTCCTTCACTTCTACGGAAACGCGTGATTTAGAACTTCTAATCTCTGAGACTCCATTATTCATCCAGTATGAGCGTATGTGTCACACTTTCAGTGAACTCATCATGATTTGTCACTGAATTGGGAACCAACATTGCAGTCAACCATGAGTCCAACTGCACCCTGTATTTTCAAAGTGAAAGTGAGTGCTTGCATGTATATTTGCAATTACCCCTCAAAGGATTTCATGAACCTGATGCAACACCAAAGTATATGATCCTGATGACGTCTCTGCAACAACTGAAAGGCATTGATCCATGCATAATTTGCTTATATTCTTAACGGAGCACATTGACTCATAAGATCAAAGCCTATTTACATATTCAGCTTCAGCTAGCTTTATCTCTATCTCTGCCCTTAGCTTAGTCGAAAGTCCTTTCTTCAGCATCTCCTCATCGTACTTCCTAGCCATGTCAATCATACCCTTCTGCAGAAGAACATCTATTAATGCGTTGTACGCAAACTCACTAGGACTGTATCCAAGTTCCTCCATTTTATTCCAAACAATAAAAGCAGGTCGCAGAAATCCCCATCTTCCGAATTTCCTAATCAGCATAACAAATGTGTCCACCGTAGGACGCACTTCACTTTCAATCATCCTATCAAACAATTGTAGAATCTTATTAGGCTTTTCTAGAGACCGAAACAAGCAGTGATATGTAATCGCGTCAGGCTCACAGCCCTTTCGAGACATCTGCTCAAGCATATTACATCCATCCTTAACTCTACTATTCTCACACAAAAGCTTAATGATCGTATTAAAAGTCACAGTATTAGGCTGACAACCCAACTCTATCATCTCACGATAAAGTCCAATAGAAGCATCAACACCCTCGGAAAGACCAACAGCTCGAATAACTATATTATACGCTACAACATCTAAAGCAATTTTCTTTCTCTTCAGCTCCTTGTAAAGCTTGATCGCCTTCCATGGCTTCCCAGACTTGCAAGTAATATCCATATATATTGAATACGAATGCAAATCCTTTTTCACACCCTTCCGATCCATATCTTCCCAAAACTCCCTACACTTACCCCACCATCCCAATTTGAACCATCCCCTTAACATTATGTTATACATTTTCGTACTTTCTTCAAACTCCGGTCTTCTTTCCTGACCGAAACACAGCTCCTCGGCCTCCACAACATGCTTACAATCACATAACGCATCAATCAGATTACAAAAAGAAATCCTATCTTTCAAACCAAACTCCTCCAATCCATCATAAGTATCTATTGCTTCCTTAACAAGATGCGCAGACACGTACCGCTTGAACATAATCCTAAACGTGACATGATTCGGTACACACCTACCACCACTACTACTACTCATACTCCTAATCAAATCCCAACAAATCCTAAACTCAAAAAACTTACCCAAAATATCAATCATCTGATTGTAAGTGTCAATATTGTGTCTAAAACTATACTCAGCTTCAGCCCATTTGAAGAATTCCAGCGCCCTGTTCCAGTCATTAGCGTATGTGGAGAGAGTCTTGGTAATCGTGATATGGTCTGAAGCAGATGTAGGCAGATTAGGGTTTTTAGTAGTGGTTGCAAGTTTGGAACTTGACTGCGGATTCGGGTAGCGAGTGTTGGGTCTCGATTTGGGTCTTGACGTTTGGGCGTGATAGAGATGTAACTGTGCGAACAGGACGGCGTGAATGCGAGAGGTGCAGCCACGGCTGCGGCCGGAGACTGAAGACAACATAAGAATTTAGTCAAATGGTCTCTGATCGTGTTTTTGAGAATTTCACCGTACATTTTGGTTCAATTTGACACCGGCTTTAAAATTAGTATAACCATCACGGTTTAAAATAATATGATTTAACACGCGCCTCAAGCGCGCGCACTAAATTGCGATTAGGGTTTGAGCGAGAGTTGGGCGACGGCTTCGATGGCTGGGGACCCTCCACCCGGGTCTCGAAGCCAGGCGGTGCTGGGAGGAGTTGTTGAAGGTGGCAGTCCGCAGGCGGCTGAGGTGGAGGGAGCAGGGGAATCGTATGGATTGAAGGCTAAGGCTTTTTGGAGTCGGAAAATGAAGAGAACAGATCGGCGAACTCAGGAAGAAAGCTACGTTCTTCAAGAGCTCTATGGGGAGGATGAGGTTGAGTTTTCGGAAGAAGAGTGGGTTGATCTGGCGGAGGATTGGACTGCGTCCTTGGTTGGATTCTTCTTTGGCTCTAGACCTACTCTAGGTAAGGTTCAGGGATTTGTCCGGAATCGTTGGGGAGACTCTAGTGTTGTTACAGTTGCACAGACAGACTTAGGAATCTTCTTGTTCACCTTCAAGAATGAGGAAGAAAGGGATCGTATTGTTGACTTAGGGCCCTGGACGTTTGACAACAGGCCACTAGTGCTCAAAATATGGTCGCCTGATGAAGTTTACAGTTTGGACAGCGTTGAGTCTATTCCTGTCTGGGTGCGTTTTCCTAAATTAGGGCCTCACCTTAGGAGGATTGACGCCCTTAGTAGGATCGCCAGCTTAGTGGGGAGGCCCATCCGGACGGATGGGTATACGAACGGAGGACTAAACTGATGTATGCTCGTATGCTAGTGGAAGTGTTTGCCTCTAGAGAACTTAAGCAATGGGTCTCGATCAAAGGTCCGAGAGGCACAAGTTTTAACCAAAGGGTCGAATATGACTGGCTACCACCTAGATGTCCTCACTGTCAATCTTTTGGGCATACGGAGAAGAATTGCAAATGGCCGAGAATTAACATTGATGTTGAGGATGATGTCGATGACAGAGTGTTGGTTGATACTAATCAGCAGCAAATGGGAGGTGAGAAAGGGAAAAGGGGATGGAGAAAGAGATGAGTGCTGAAGGAACTAGTGCTGAGAACCTTGACTCGATTGTTCCAGAAACCCATGAGGTGGATGAAATTGAGGATGTTCAGGATGAGGTTGTGTCTAGAGCTAGAGAGATTGAAGCGAGTAAGGAAACTGGCAGTAAAGAAGGTAATTCTGAGTTGAGAGTTGAGAATGATGACATGGGTGATTACAACAGAGAAGTGGTGACACCTGTAAAGCCCTTTCACGGAAGTAAAGAGGAAGCAAAAAGGAAAGAAAAAGAATGAGTCAAAGGTTAGTTTGAGGATTCATTTGACAGTAGTAACCATACTCAGGTCTCTATTGTCCCTGAGAGTCGACAGAAAGCCAAAGGTTTAGCTGAAGATAATAGCACTAATGAGGCTAGTCATGACTCTGAATTTGATGAACATGGAATGAGTGAAGTCCCCTTTGTAGAAGTCAAGAAGAGAAAAAAGAAGGAAATGAAGAGGAAAAATAACAAAAGATCTGAGGATTCCGAGATGAATTTGAATTTGATGACCTTAGTCCGTCGCTCTAAGGGAAAGGGAAAAGGATAAGAGCGAAAGTTTAAAATGGTGAATGTTGCTTGCTAAGTTGTAGGTTCTTACTTTAATATGGTTGTGGAGCCTTTAGGTTTGGTGTTGTTTATGGTGGTGTCCGTTGTGTGTGTGTCTTATTATCCTTTTTGAATAAATTCGCCAATTCATTCAAAAAAAAATAATATTGATTTATAACTCCATAAATAGAATTAAAATTATGTTGTTATTAAAATTAAAAAAATCAATTATTCTAAAATTCATGGACTCGATTATTATTTTTAATCAACATTGAAAATCATATTATTCTCATCAAAAAATAATATTATTCTCATAAAAAAAATATTTATAATCATTTTATATGTTTACCAGTTTCGGACAAAACATACATAATTTTCGGACACGTTAATATAACATTGTATCGAAAAAACAAAGATTTATGATTGCACTTCGCAATCCTTGTTAAATGCAATTCTGGATACAGTTTTCCATGTCTTGCAAACACAATGATTTCTTGTGAAATTGAGAAAATCAACAATATTACGTCTAACAACAAGATGATTGGAGTGCATATTGTTTCGTAGTCTCTCATTCCGATATAAAATATCCGATAATTTGGGTGATTAAAATATACACAAAATGTAGTTGAAAAGTAATATTATAATTTATATTATGCATAAAATATGAGTAAATAATAACATATGAAAATTGACGAAATTTAAAAAAAAGTAGACAATCATTAAGGAACTGATGAAGTTATATGAAACGATTATGTAGGCCTTAGATTATACTTGATGGAATCCCATTTTGTCTCCTCCACTCCGGCCGACGAGTACCCATCATCGCCATCAAAATCATCAACAAGGTGATGATCATCCCCGTTCAACTTGTCCAACATTTGCAAGCAATCTTCTCTAAGTGGGGTTGAAGAGAAGCTCCAATATCTTTTATGACAATTCTCATTCCCATATAAGGGACTTCCACTTTCATCACTTGTACTATCTGTAATCACAAACTTACTATCTCTCGTTGATTGCTGATAATCATAATTATAATAACGGTCAGATATTGCTCCCATATTTTTATTTGACATTGTTCTCCGTCTGCTACGCTTCAAAAGCGACAAACCTCTAGTCAATCTTGATCCATGAAGATCATAATCAAGTTTACCAGTAATTTCATCATACATCGGAACAATAGCCATAACGTTGTTCTGACTCTGACTCCGGTTCAAAACCCGACTCTGGCACTCCTTATTTATACTAGACCATGTTTTAAGCATATAATTCGTTAAACTGTTTTTCGCCTGTTTGGCCGCGACCAAAACTTTCGAACTTGATATTTTCTTGGCGAGTGGTGGAGATGCCAACTTCATGATTTCTAACCGATGCTTGGCAATTTTGATCCCCATGCTTTGGAGAAAATCATGGTTGAAGAAGGGGATGTCTTCTTCTAAGAGCTCGTTTTTGGTGAACATGATGCCATATTGGTGCACCATGGAAGACTCCAAGTTGGTGTTAGAGAGCCACTTGAACCAATCCATTAGATCAGAGTCAAACTTGTTGTTGATGAAGAAATGTAAGAATGAATACTCCAAAATGGTGGACAGAGATGTTATATAAATGATGTAGATGAGACATTGAAAATACAAGAATGATATCGAATGGAGAATTAACTTCATTTTTGATAATTGCGTGAATTAATGTGGTACAATTATTAAATAGGATTTTAACTTATTATAATATGTATTTGTATGGAACATTAAAATGATAATTTTTATAAAATCCTGATAAAAAATGTTAAACGTTGATTTAGAATAATCTAACGAGAGAAATTTAAACAATAAACACCAAATCCATTCTCCTAGGGTTGATCAAAAGTTAATTAAACCGGATTAAGAAAATTGTATAATGAGCATTGTAATATCTCTGAGTACATACACTATTTAAATGATTGTCATATCAAGAGTTTGCTTTTCTTTTAAAAATCTTGTCTTTTCACGTATTATATTCATTTCTACAACTATTAAATAAAATTAATATAGAAAACATTAAGGTTCAGAGAAGTTCAAGTTGTATCGAATATAATGAAAAAATGAAAGAAAATATTGTAAGCACCAATGATCGATCATTGCTTAAGCATTCTAAAATACCTCCACTCTCTGTCTGCATGATATTCGATCCAAAATTAATCACAGACAATTAGATAAATTTACTCTTGAATTTACGAAAGTGTCCTTCGCAACATTTTTATACTACTTTCGATAGAAAGGATAAATTTTTTGTGAAAGTGAAAATTTCAAGAATCATAAATTTTCTTGTGAAACGCAATAAAATATCGATTATAAAAAATATTACGGATAGTAAATTAAAGAAAAACATTGATATTTTTTTTTTCAATCATCCAATATTTTTGTCATTTCCAATGGTCAATAATTATATAATTGAACATAATTCTTTTATTTTAATAAAAAAATTGGCATGCAACTCAGTTCATGTCTCTTATTTAGATTACTTGTTTTTCTTTTCCTTTGTAGTAATAGTAACTTTGAGCGGTACAATTTTTCTTTTGAGGAAATTTTCAGTTTGACAATCATTTATTACAAATCAAGCCAGACAAATTGAGTTTACATTGCAGCTGTTGCGTCTTCCAGTTTCTTTAGAAGTTCATCATGCCTATTGATTCCTTCTAATGTAAATTGTCCCTTTGACTTTGAGCTGAGAAACTTACAACGGCTCAGTCAACTGGAATCTCAACCTCCATTTTTAAGCCAGACGTACCGAGAACCTGTAAGATATACAAGAATTGCATGCATCAAAAGTATATTCACGAGGCCAACACTTGATTGTAATGTGTCTTATTGGTTACAGATAATATACTGTAATTGTTCTCCCACCACGTAGCTAATAATGTATTTTGAATTTTTGGTTTAATAGGACTTCTTTGCATGTTATCCGAGCGAATACCTTTACAAAGTCATCGAGTTGCAAATATGAATCCCTAGAGTAACCAGCTTCCTTCAATACTTGACTCAGAACTCGCTGCCACAAGAATATAAAAAGTATGAGCCAGCAAACACTGTTGCGAATTAAAGAAGCAAAGATAAATTATGTGCAGGCAGACTTTGTTGAGAGATTTGCTAAATTTACATGCTCTTTGTACATGGCACGACAAAACCAATTACTCCCTCTGTCCCATAATGTTTGTCCACTTTCCATTTTGGATGTCCCCTTAAGTTTGTCCACTTTCATTTATTCTCAACCACACATTCTAGTTTTTACTCATTTACTTATTAATCATTTATTCTCAACCACACATTTTATACCCTCTTTCTACCTTAATTATCGTGCATTTTATGTTTTTGGACAAACAAAACGGGACGGAGGGAGTACAACACATTGATATTTAAATAAGAATTCACAGAAAAACAGTTCACATCCTTTACGCGGTTGTGTCATACTAAAACAAGATAAATGGACAGATGGTAGGTGAAAAATCTAAGGGACATGAGACTGATTTTTTTGGCAAAAGTATGAGCCTGTCAAAGCAATATAAGACTGGCTAAACTAAATGATTTGCAATTCCATGTTCCCACCCACTCTGAAGATTTTTTTTTTTGATTCATGGTGAGATGTTTCATTAGAAAAGATATTACAAAACATGCGAATGAAGCATAACCGAAGGGACAAATCCTAAGACAATTCTACGTCGAGAAAGTCTCATAAAAAACAGTTGAAGAGCAGGCCAAGATCGACGCCATCCCCACACTCACCAAAGTCCAAGCACCACCGGACTCGAGAAAACGCACCACAGCTGGCAGGACGTAAAAAGCTGAGAGGTCGTCAAGACCAGAAATCAGAGGAACACAACCATGGGACCCCAACATCAAGACCCAGGCTGGAGACTGAAGCAACAAGGCCCTGGGCACAAGCAACAGGGTCCAAGTATGTGACACATGCCACAAGGCCCAGCCACAAGGCCCAGCCCAGATGCAAGAAACCCTAGCCCCGACATGCATCCATCCTTCGCACGACTGCCGCCGCCAGCCACCACTCGCCAGCCACCGCTCACCCAACCACCGCTCACCATCCACCGTGCTCACCCATCCAGCCGCGTCACCGCTCACCCATTCACCGTGCTCACCCATCCAGCCGCGCTCACCCGTCCACCGCGCTCTCCCATCCACCATGCTGCACGACAGCCGCCGCTCGCTCGATTCCGTGCCGGCCCGCCAGCCCCCGACCGCCAGATCCCAGCCGCCAAATCCAGCCGCCAGTCACCCGACACCAGAACCCATCCACCAGATCCCAGCCGCCAGCCACCACAACGAAGATCCGTCCGCCAGATCCCAGCCACCCCGACGCCAGATCCCAGCCGACCTCCCAGCAAACGCCCCGCACAAACCCATCCGACTCACATCCACGCGACTCCGTTCAAACACCACCCCCACCCAGCCGGTGACCGCACAAAGGCTTGGATTGAAGACCAAGCCTTGCATTCTTCGCATAGGCAGCAACCGACCAAACAGCAGATGGGCTCCTGGAACCATGGCAGATCTCGTCCTCAACCCACCACCACAGGAAAGCTAGCACAAGGCTAGAGGAAAGCTAGCATCGAAAGCTAGAGGAAGAGGGAGGTAATCCTCCGTTATTGAAAAGGAAAGGGAAAGGGAAATACTACAAACAGGAAAGGCTAAGCAACAACGGGCGGAGGAAGACAGTCCACCTCCCCGAGAGGAGGGGTGTCCTCCCCACCCAAACCGGAGAGGAACAAGGGAGGCTAGGTTTCTAGAAAGAGAAGCTCTACCCACTCTGAAGATTAATACATCAGTTTTCACTCGTAATGGCTTTGGCTACATATAAAGTCGCAGAATATGATTTATAGTTTAAATATGACTTTTTTGTAATCTTAAATGAGCATATAGAGTATGATATTCATTCAAGAAGCACCTAATAGCGATTAATTTTTGAATACGTACAACAAATAACGAAAGATTACCTCTCGTTGCTCATCAGACATAAAAGGGCCACTCAAATCATTCAACACTTCAAGTATGTCATTAAAAGAAACCTTCCCATTGTAGTCGGAATCATACACTTTGAAGATAACTGTCAAGAAAGTGTTTTCATAAGTTCAAAGTCGTATATAAGCTAAATGGACGTCAAAAACATATACTGAACATTCAACTCAAAGGATAAGGCTAATAGAGGAGCCCATACATTCTATCTTCTTTTGCGTGCTCGCCTTTGCGCTGAATGCTGACAAGAAGGCCACAAAGTCTTTAAAATTCAACCCATCCACCATCTTAAGCAGTCTCTATAAGAAGCACAACAGATCAATCACTGCAAATAAAACTTCAAAATGAATCAGCATCAATGAGCTTTTAAGTGAATGTATACAGACGTGCAACCTGAGACAACGGGTTCATAGCAAACTCCGGGACAGACAAGAACTCATCAGCAGAGATAAAACCTTTAGCATTCCGATCAAGTTGGCAAAAACGCTGATACAGCGATACAATCTCCTGCTGAGAAACTAACCCCACATCCAAAAAAGTATCAAACTTTGGTCATATCAAACAAAAACAAAACAAAAACACAAAGTTGCAACTCACAAATGTGATTGCAGTGCTCCTGCACTTCTCAATGTCGTACTGAGTAAGCATTGACGACGTGTTCCCCATTCTGAAACAAAACCAAAGATGAAACTTTCAACAAAATTCTCAACAACCATACAAATTAAACAACCAGAACACATCAGATGTTGGACTTTGAAAATAACCCCTAGCACACACAAAGTCAATCACAAACCAAAGAAAACAGATACAAATTCCTCCTTTAAGAAATCAAAGTGGATGAAATACCCAATTGACAATTTTGCACACAAGAACAATCTGAATACGTATGAAAAAAGTGGATTTGGGGAAAAGATGACCTCAGAGTTTGACCAGATCCGCAGAAGAGAAAACGACGAATTAGGGTTTCAGCAAAATTGGGTAGAGCGTTATAGAGATAGATGTATGTGGCGGAGGTGCAGAGGTGGATCGGTCGCTGGCACCGGAAGCTACAGACCAAAATTCATAGACATTATCGAACTAACAAAGTTACGTGTCGCCTCGGATTTTGCTAATATTTGTCTTCCAATTTTATTTATCTCAAAAAACATTGACCGAGGCCCAACTATTTTGACGTTTTGAACTTTTGACATTTATAAATTGAAAAAATCAATAGGGTGGGTGAATGTAATTGTTAACAAAGAGTAGCGGTCTACTTGTCAGTCATTCAGTCTTTATTCTCATAAAACGACAGTGATCTACTTGTTAGTCATTCAGTCTCTATTCACATAGATCGATAGTTCAAATCTTCAAGTAGAGTTGGCTGAGACAGATGTTCATGCAAGTAAAGTAATACAATTTTTTAAAGCAACATAGGTGTGTGTATGATTAGTTCAACTATAAATGTTAAATTTCCATATATAACTGCTTCAAACCGATTCATGAAGCTGTGTGGTTTGTTTGTAGAATCTGTCACTTGTTAATTTACAAAGAGAGATCAGCTAGATCATAAGTCCTTTCAATGGCTTTGCACCATGACTCATGCTTCTTCTTGCTCAACTCAGGATCCATGACAGGATGGAACATGGTTGATGTCTCTTTGGCATTTGTTTCAAATATATCCTTTTCCGTCCAAACACCTACTGCTAACCCTGCAGCGTAGGCTGCTCCGAGCGCAGTTGTTTCTATGTCTGCTGGTCTCACAACTGGGGTTCCCAGCAGATCAGCCTGCACACAATTTTTATATATAACAAGTCAGCAGTAGAAACTAAACTTGATGCTGAGGTGAATAGTTAGTGATAGAATTAGACCTGAATTTGCATCAAGAGATTATTGACAGTAGCACCGCCATCCACTCTTAACAGAAACTCTCCTTTCTCGTTCTTGGCCTCGCCTCCTGCACCTGCATCCTTGTGCATCGAGTCTAATACATCCTTCACTTGGAAACACATGCTCTCAAGCGTGGCACGACAAATGTGAGATTTATTGGTAAACCTTGTGATGCCAATGCACACTCCGCGTGCATCATCACGCCACCAAGGAGCAAAAAGACCATTAAAAGCTGGAACGAAATAAACCCCACCACTTGATGTTACTTTCCCAGCGAGTTCCTCAATCTCAGCAGCAGACTTTATGATTCCAAGACTGTCCCTGAGCCACTGAACTGCTGCACCCGCTATTGCAATCGACCCCTCGAGGGCATAGTTAGCAGGAGCTTTAGGTCCAAGCTTAAAAGCTAATGTACTCAAAAGGCCATGCTTTGATTGGACAACCTTTTCACCCACATTGAGAAGTATGAAGGCACCAGTCCCGTAAGTGCTTTTAGCCTCCCCTTTACGACAAGCTTGTCCAACCATGGCCGCGTGTTGATCTCCCAAGCATCCAGCAATAGGAATACCAGCAACCGGCCATCCCTTTCCAACTTCCCCAATTATCTCCGAATTGCTAACAATCTTTGGCAGAATGTCAGCTGGAATCTTTAGCGCGTCCAAAGTGGGCTTATCCCAATCGAGAGTCTCAAGATTCATCAGCATGGTTCTAGACGCGTTGGACACATCTGTGACATGCAAGCCTCCTTCCACTCCACCAGTCATGTTCCAAATCAACCAAGTATCAATCGTTCCAAACAATGCATCCTTAACATCAATAGCGTTCTTGACCTCAGGAATATTTTCCATCAACCAAAGCAGCTTCATTGCGCTGAAGTACGTACTAATCGGCAACCCACATGTCTCCGCAAAGTGAGTCCTACCTCCAGACAACTCCTTCTCCAACCTCCTACAAAATTCCAAATAAACAAAGGACTCATCTTTCCAATAATACATAATTCATCATAACATAAACTGATAAACATCATTGATCAATCAACCAGTCAATCAAACAATCCACTAATCAAAGGAATAAACTCACTACCGGCAAACAGAAGTGGTTCTAGCATCCATCCAAACAATGGCATTATAAAGAGGAAGCCCCGTTTTCTTGCTCCAAACAAGCGTAGTTTCTCTCTGGTTAGTAATTCCAATAGCCTTCAATCCACCATCAACATTATGCCCATTAGCAGTAGCTTTGTCAGTAGCCTTAGCAATGCAAAGCCTCACACTTTCCAAAATCTCCATAGGATCATGTTCCACCCATCTACACATCACCAATCATAATCAATTCACATTTTCAATCACAATCCAGAAAGTATGAAACTTGATTACTTAAAAGACAACATACCCTGCTTGAGGACAGATCTGAGTAAACTCAACCTGGTGAGAACCAATCTGCTTAGCAGCTTTGTTGTAGATGATGAACCTGGTGCTGGTGGTGCCCTGATCAACAGAGCCAATAAAGACTTCATCTTTGGATGATGACATTCTCAAAGGTGCAAACTTTGATCAGAGATTGAGAAACTGGAATATGGGTGGTTCCTGTTTGATCGTTTTGATCCGATTTTATCGATCTTTTTCTGGACACACTGCAATTTTCAAGTTATATAAAGTAGATGAGAAGTGTTTGACTAAGATAAATGGATGGATATGGGTGGGGTTATTAAAATTCAATTCTACATATGGAAAGGGAATCAGAAGATGAAAGCTTGGATGAAAATTATGAGCTATGAGAATTGAGATTGATTCAAATCTTGGATTGTATTGGGATTTGTTTATTAAGATTCTATAACCTTTAAATTGCTTATCTCTACAAAGAATAACTCAAATGTTCTTGGAAAATGAGCATTTACAAAAGCAGCTTGAACATGGATGTAGGTGAAATCAAAACTTGAAAAGGGGTTTTCTAAAATTACAAAACTGTGTTACAAATACAAATGAAAATTC
The DNA here is from genome assembly GCA_006409495.1 of Sedum album. Taxonomy (NCBI): domain Eukaryota; kingdom Viridiplantae; phylum Streptophyta; class Magnoliopsida; order Saxifragales; family Crassulaceae; genus Sedum; species Sedum album. The sequence goes on along the minus strand of QZGG01002117.1, from coordinate 5,810 downwards.
CTTCAACTGATACGCTAGCACTGAACTTTTAGCTTTTGATGAAACAAGTCATATGCTCATCTCTTCCTTTTCTTACTCGGGCCGTTATCACCCTTGTTCTTGTTGAAACCTTTGAAGTCATTAGTGGTCTCGGCTGTATTCTGCTTTTTCATACCCTTTTTACCTCCATACCCGAATTTTGAATCTTTGGCATCCCTCTTTCCCTTCTTCGCAGGCTTTCCACCTTGCTTTGCCTTGCCACCAGACCGATCCCATGGAGATACACCCGGCCTTTTCTTATTAGATCGCTCAAATGTTTTTCCATCTTCAAAGGTTGAACTGAAATCACCATCCTTATCAAATCCACTCTTCTGCCTGTCTTTTCTCCACTTCTTAACAGATTCAATCTCGTGTTTCTTTTGCTGGGCTCTTTCCTTTTGCTTCTGAGCCTGCACTTCTTTGGAAATTTTCTTAGCCTCACGAGTCTTCCTTCGCTCTTCAGCCTCCTCAATCTGCTTCTTCTCTGCCAAAAGACGACCTTTAACTTTCACCATGTGAGAATCTGATTTCACCATTTCAGCATAATAGTCTGGTGGCCTCAAGAAAGGAAGTCCAATAGACTGTAGTTTCTCAAAAGCAGCCCTTGTTCCATCTAATGCTTGAGTGTAAAAAGCTAATTCACGGTTCAGGTCATCATTCACATCAACCTCCTTCTCCTGATTGATGTCCACAGTGAGCTTATGAATCCAATCTACATTCTCAGGCCAACTGATATCACCAAGCTTGTCAAGCAGGCCTTCCCTGTTGAACACTGCAGTTTTTGATGGTTCAGCTAACTTCACATCTTCATCATCTGATTCAGAGTCCAACTCTGATTCAGATAGCTCATTATCATCATTATCCAATGAATCTATGTCAGAATCAGAGAGTATAAGGTCTTCATCTGGAAGCACCATCTGAAAAAATCGGATCACAATGGGCTGTCATACATTTCAAAAACACTGAAAAATAACTGAAGACCTCTCCACAACAACAGTATAAAGCACAAAATAAAAACCCACAAATGAGATACATTTAGACCCTTGGCGAGAACACTTTAACTTTTAAGACCACGAACATCGGAAACAAATACTCATATTCATATGCAATCAACCATCATCAAAACCAGTTGACAACTAGGCCGTACATCCTTGTGGCACAAATTATACCGAAACATCAGTTAGAATACAACCAAGCCAACATTAGTTTACAAGTTAAAGTAGAACCATAAACACAGTTCAACAACCTATAGACTAAGAAATATCACATCTTGCAATTACAATTGCATTCCTTAACATCAACAGATCCCTCATACTCCTAAAATCCACAAAAGCGCATTAAACTAAAAATGACCGCTACGCCACCAAATGTAACCAGAAAACCTCACAATCCACTGTCAATACTAATGACAAAAAGCAACAACATTTCAGATAGCACAACACCATTTCAGCTAGCACAATTTCACAGCCTTCTCCAAAACCACAATACACAACAACCCACATCTTGAAATCACGCACCTACAAACATCATTCAACATCTCTACAGAAAAAATACAACTCATAAAAAATTAAACCTATATACACACCTCTGTCGAAGCCGCCAAGCTGGGATTTTTGAAAACCCTAGTTTATTTCAATTCTCCAACTTGTCAATGTTTTGCCTTTGTCAAGTACTCCCACAAAATCAAGCCTGTGAAAATTGAACCGATAAACCGAACAGATAAGCAATAACCGAAGAAAATTGAACCGATAATAAAGAAATAAATAATTGGATAAATACCACTTCATGGAGAGTATAACTGATAAATTAGATGACGTATCGTGAAATTCCAATGTACTTATCAGTATGTTACGCTCCACTTATCACATCCTATTTATCATCTACGACTCCCACAGCATTATCACTCGTTTAAGGAAACACAATCCCAACGCGCGACTCGGCAACTAATCACCACTTCCTCATACCTCAATCCATCCCCACACGTGCCGCACGACTCTCTGCATCACTCGACACGTGCCAAAAGTCATACGTCATGGCGCGTCGCTCCACTCGCTTTATTCACAAGAAAAGGTTTACGAGAAATTGACGATAAATTGAAATTGGCGGTATATATAAAGAACCGTCTTCTTCGGTGTTCACGTCTTCTTCTCTTTCTCTCCCTTCGCTCTCGGTCAGACTGCTTTCTACATCTGCGAGAGTCGTCGGTTAATTTGAAAGGTACGAAGTCGATTCGGTTGCGTAGGGAATCGAGTTGGAAGTTGGGGTTTTTTTGGTACTTGTTGATTTTGAATTTGATGTTGAAAATGGTTTGGTTTTCTGTGCCCTAATTTGATTTCTGTGCAGTGGGATTTGGTGGATCTGTGAGGATTGGTGGTGTGATTGGGCAAAAATGACGTCTTTGAGCAGAGAGCTTGTGTTTCTCATGCTTCAATTTTTAGACGAGGAGAAGTTTAAGGAGACTGTGCACAAGTAAGCCACAATTAGTAACTCTTTATTTTTTTCTACTTTGAATTTCATCACTGTTATGGTGTTTGTTGGTGTTTGTTGTTATATGATGTTTTGAGTTTAGAAATCGATGGGGGATTGAAGAGGTAAAGTGTTGGATTGGGTGTTGGTGTGGTGGCATTTTATTGAGTTTGAGAGCTTTGATGGACAGTGGAGATAGAATGAAGTTGTAGGGTTTTGATGTGTTGTTTGTGTTGGATTTGTGTGTTTAGGTTGGAGCAGGAGTCAGGGTTTTTCTTTAACATGAGGTACTTTGAGGAGTGTGTGACTAACGGGGAGTGGGATGAGGTTGAGAAGTACCTATCCGGATTTACAAAGGTGGATGACAATAGATACTCCATGAAGATTTTCTTTGAGATTCGCAAGCAGAAATACTTAGAAGCACTCGACCGGTATATTCCTACATTTTCCCCTCGCTGACTAGTTCTGATAACACCATTGATAATTTATGGTGGTTAGGTAGCACATGTTGCGGGTGAATCTCCCCCTTGGTAATTCCTTGATTCATTTGGTATTTTTCTTGCAGCCATGATAAGGCCAAAGCTGTGGAGATTCTTGTGAAGGATTTGAAAGTGTTTTCCAGTTTCAATGAAGATTTATTTAAGGAAATCACTCTGCTACTGACTTTGGGAAACTTCAGGTATTAAATTTGCATTTTAACTCATCAGTTATCCTAAATTTCTGCGTCATGGTATCTGATATCATCTCCAAGTGGCTCAATATATATAAATGTTCTTGTATATGCTTATAGTCATAAATAATAATAACATGGTGTTACTTTGGTGATCATGATTTTATGATAACAGTAACATTTAAATTGTGACCTATTACTTTAATAAATAAAACTGACTTGAACAGTTGACGGGGAAATGCAATTTTCTAAATTCATGCACTAAAAGAGTAGGTCTAAGTTTTCACCTGTAACACCATTTGATTACCTCAGCTTTGGCTTTTGTTAGTCTTATTAAATAGTTTTGAATTACTTTGTTTTTCTCAGGGAGAATGAACAACTTTCCAAATATGGAGATACTAAGTCTGCCAGGGCTATCATGCTTGTTGAGCTTAAGAAACTGATCGAGGCAAACCCACTTTTCCGGGAGAAGCTTCAGTTTCCAACCTTAAGGAGCTCAAGGTTACGCACCCTGATAAATCAAAGGTAGTTTTACTGATTTACTAACTTCCCTAATGCAGTTATTCCACAAAGAAAAAGCAATTTGTTTTCCACACTTGTTATTCCCCTCTAATGCTTCTTGCACTCTTCTTGGCCATTGTATTGCAGTCTGAACTGGCAGCACCAACTATGCAAGAACCCAAAACCGAATCCTGATATAAAGACCCTTTTTGTTGACCATGCTTGTGATCAACCCAACGGTTCTTTGGCACCATCACAGGCTAGTAATTCCATAACGGGTTCCATTGCAAAAGTTGGTGGCTTTCCGCAGCTAGGCGCTCATGGTGTAAGCGGAAAACCATAAATTCTGTTATGGGGAATGTTTACAGCTTCCCACAGTTGTTCATGTATATTTTGGAAATTATTTGACCATTTCCTTCAATTTTACGTTTAACCTTCTACAGCCATTTCCACATGCACCAGCACCTCTTACAGCATCTCTAGCTGGTTGGATGGCCAGTCCGTCAGCAGTACCACACCAGTCTGTTCCCGCAGGACCTATGGGCTTGCAGATCTCCAATACCCCTAGTAAATTATCTTCCGATTATTAATTAGAATATAGAAGCTCAGAATTCAAGATTTGCCTGTATATGGGAAAATGTGTTTACTACTTTGATGAGTTTCCTAGTTAAATTTCTTTAGCGCTTGTATTCTGACCGACTCTTCCCATTGTAGCCTCTATGCTGAAACATCCTAGGACTCCCTCTAGTAACCCTGCCATGGATTACCTAACTGCTGATTCTGAACATGTTCTCAAAAGACCCAGACCTCGTGCAGCAGATGAGGTACATTATTATCTGCTTTCCAAATCTCATTTATAGCGCTTTCTTCTCCCTCAACTGGACTTCGTTACTATGCTTTCTTCTCAACATAATAGCTTATTTTAGTCATTTCAAATAATATACATATATATCAGACACACTTCATCCTTTACACTAACTGACTTTTCCAGATAAACCCTCCCAACATCTTTCCGGTCTCGTACCCCGCCCAGGGCTACTCATGCTTTATACTCTACTGAAGATCTTCCCAAGACTGTTGTGGTGAGCTTGAACCAGGGTTCTACTGTCAAGAGCATGGACTTTCACCCAGTCCACCAAACATTAATTATTGGTGATTTCTTCTATCCTAGAGCTATCGTTTTTAATTATAGAACAAAAACATATGCATGTAACCTGAAAGTTTGCTGATGATTTGTTTTGTCATATGTTTGTCACCTTCTCAACTGCAGTGGGCACTAACACTGGTGATCTTGCGGTGTGGGATGTTGCCAACCGTGAGAGGCTTGTTTCCAGAAACTTCAAAGTTTGGGACCTCAGATCATGCTCAGTTGTTCTGCAGGTATGTATAACACTCGTTTCTCTATATTTTGACTTACTTCAGCTATTTTTCTAACTGTTGTACAAACTGACTTGGTGGTTTATTATTACATAACAGGCGTCATTGGCCAGCGAAAACTCTGCATCAGTAAATCGTGTAATGTGGAGCCCTGATGGTTCTCTATTTGGTAAGTGAGGTCATGTGCAATGCATATTGTGCATTATTTATAACATAATGTGATTTGATCAATAATTCTGTAGATACATTAAGCTTATCCCGGAAGTCCAATGTGGAGAGTGAACTTGTCTATTTTAGTTTAAACTTTAAACTCTAAACCCTGTGTGCAATGCGGCTGAGTATGGTGTGGAATGTTATGAACAGAATTTTCTGTTGTTTCCATCTGCACATACAGTTCTTATAGTCTTCTTGAATACTTAGGTAGGAATGTGCATTTACAAGACATGAAGAAAATAAATTTGCTTAATAAGTGCTGAGTGGTATTTTCTTTTGCCGATGAACTTCCTTTTATTTTGTCCTTAGGTGTTGCGTATTCAAAAAACATTGTTCAAGTATTTTCTTATCATGGAGGCGAGGATTTACGAACCCATCTAGAGGTTTGTGCTTCTCCCACCATATTTTTGCTTTTACTTTGTTTTCACCATCTCTAATAAACTCAATTTGTACAGATTGAGGCACACGTTGGAAATGTTAGTGACCTGGCCTTCTCTCACCCCAATAAGCAACTGTCCATCATAACTTGTGGAGAAGATAAGCTCATAAAGGTATGGGATGCTGC
>QZGG01002116.1:17500-44690 GCA_006409495.1 Sedum album | reverse complement strand
GAACCCTGTTTGAACAATAACAAACATGAAACAAAATTCTCAATTCGCAGCAGCTCAATATGCTAATGAAAGGCGGGAAGGAGGGGAAACTGCAAATGGAACTATGTACATCATGGCCGCGTCTATCACGTATCACTGCAGATACAGCTGGAGTGGAAAGCAACCCATGTTGGCCAACCCAAACTCTTCTCACTCCGTTCGCAGCAGCCATTCTAATTATAATCTGTGATTTGTTTGCGAAACATGTTTTTAACAATACTGAATCCAAATCAAGTTTCAAAACGATAAACTCATGGAAAACAGAATTTATTAAGAACCTGTATAGCTTGCTCTGAGTAATAACGTCCATCTCCAGAGACCACAAGTGTCGCATCTAAAGAATATATTAGAAGATTAGAAAATATTGAAATACTTATGAGAGGGTAAAACTAACTTTAAAATCTTATTCACAGTATATAAACCGAGTGGGTTAAACTATATCCCTCAAAAATCAATAAATACTTTTAACATACTTCTTAATATAACGTTGCAAATGCGTCGTAAAAATTCACCTCGGACTTTACTCTCTGTAAGAGCATTGAAAGTGGACTGAACAAAGTTCTCCAAGTAGTGAGGCTGCTTGAATACTTTTACCTACATTTAGTCAGCCAGACGAGTTCAAAATCTATAAATTCTCTTACTCTATCTGTAGTAAGATAGAACAAACATAAGATCTCGCAGAAAAATCGACAACAACAGTTTGATCGAATATGAGGATAACAGTTCATCTCAGACAACTTATTTTCTTCATTTGTAAACAGCATTTTTTCATTTTTTATATTGCATGAATCTTAACAAACTTCAATTCCTCATTTCAACTAAGAAATGAATAAAAAAGTAAACTTATTTGACATTTGGAAAATATCGTTTGAAACAGTCATATCAAAAACATACATAGAGCAGTGATGCATGTTCCTGCAGCACCAATCTAAATCAAAGAACCACAATTTCTAAATATAGTTCAAAATCAAATAAACACAAAGAGTTCCAACTTCCAATAATACATGCTTCAAATCCACCAATCTACAGATCAAATCCAACTCAACAAAATCAAACAGTCAATCGAATTTCCAATAAAATCAGATCTCAAAAAGCAAGCGATTATCCGACTATGGCTACAATTTACAGATGCAGCAGGGAAACGGCACCTTCTTCCGGAGACCAGATGTTCCAGGCTTCTGGCCATCGATCGGCGATGTCTGGACGGTAGTGATTTTGAACTGCGCCATTTCTCAACGCAATCGCAGCAGGATGAATGTGTGAACACGGAGGGTGATGTCACTCAAATTTATGAATTAATCGCCACAAAAATTGGGTTCAGATTGACAGATTCCAAGAGGCTCAGGTATATGCTTGAAATAGGATGTTGATGCTTTATTTATAACTAGCGGTTTAATGCACAATTATATTTATGCACATCCGTTAAATGATTATGTGAAATAATGTATACTAGTGGCGGATTCAAACAAAAAATGTGGGGTCGGAAAATAAAATTACTTTATAAAATTATGAGTAAGGATCAGGTGAAAAGCACCTTTTGGTTATAAAATACAAACATATCTCAACCATTAAATATTCAAATCGGACGGCTATTAATTTGGGGGTGCAAATATAATTAATTGAAACATTAAATACGAGATTTTGATTTCAAAAACTAGGGAAGGGCAGATTAGTCCACAAAAAATTAAAAATCAATCGGTTTTGATTTTTTTCTTCCATAAATCACTCTCCCCGTATAATCCTCGTTTCCAATTTTATCAAAATCCCTAAAATCCTCCGTCCTGTAATTTTCCTCACCGATCTAATCGATTGCATCAACCAGTAGATAAAATTTCAATCCAAAGCAGCCAGGCTTCCGGTACGCATAAGCACATGCGTCGACGGAGGAGGAAGTCCTTAATTAACGGATGATGGTGATGGTGGCGGTTGTGTGCGTGGCTGATGGTTGGTTCGTCATCCGCCGAAGACACCGAAAAAGTCGTCGTCGGAAGTTGTGGTAGTTGTAGGATTCGTAACCGGAGGTTTCTCAGGAAATTGTTGTGAAGAAGAAGCAAAAAGGACCTGCAACGCCACTCATGATTCATGAATTCTTTGTTGTTATATGTGAATCGTCCTTATTGTTATATATGATTGGTCTTTTGGTGTTATATATGATTGATCTTTTAATGTTATACCTTTTGGGAACATGTTCATCAATTGATGTATTATGATTCATGAATTGTTCATATGATTCATGATTTGCTATACTATGATTCATGAATTGTTCATATGATTCATGATTTGCTATACTATGATTCATGAATTGTTCATATGATTCATGAATTGCTATACTATGATTCGTGTCCTATCAGGATGCTATACTATGATTCATGAATTGCTACACTATGATTCATGAATTGTTGATATGATTCGTGAATTGCTATACTATGATTCATGAATTGTTGATATGATTCGTGAATTGCTACACTATGATTCATGAATTGTTGATATGATTCGTGAATTGCTACACTATGATTCATGATTTGTTGTACTGTGTTCATGTGACATAAACAATATTCCACAAAACAATAAAGTCGGAATAAAAGCTAGATCAGTTATAGGCCAACCCACCACAGCAACCCAATAAACAATCCACATGCTTTGTCCCCCATTTACGTAATAAACACATGACAAAATAAAAGAGACGTAGTCGGACACTATGAAAATCCCAACACTGCTCGGCACAAGAAGAACCCAATAAGAAAAAAGGCTTACTCTCAAAAAATGGAAGAATAAAAAATTGAAAGTCGGTTACTTCAATCCCTTAAAATAAGGGATTGATATTAATGAGAATATTTGAAATATATGTTATGCGTCTATTTCCACTATTGCCCTTTTGAAATTTTTTGTATTAATTAATATTCTTTAATTATAACCATTGATTGAAATCTAATGGGTGGTTTAGATTTGTTTGCATTTTATAACCAATCTAGTACTTTTCATTTGATCCATTCTCTAAAATGATTATTAAGTAAAAGAATTTAAAAAATAAACTAAAAAGTGTAAAAACATAAGCTTGGTGAGGATCGAACCCCATACCTCGCCCAAATTTAAGTTTATGAAAACCACCACACTACACTTCCTACCTTACATTTGCCTACATATATAATTGATATTCAAAATTTGGGGGGTCAGTGGACCCCGCCTGACCCCCCTAAATCCGCCACTGTGTATTACTATTATGTACTCTCTCCGTCTCATTTTGAGTGTCCCATTTGAGAACTTTCACGATTTTAAAAAATTAAAAATTGTGAGATAAAAAGTAAGAAAGAGAATAAGTGGGATAAAAAGTATGAAAGAGGGTGTAAATGTAGAGGTAAAAAAATTTCTATTTAGGAAATGAGAAGATTATTTTGGGACATCCAAAATGGAAATGGACACTCATAATGGGACGGAGGGAGTATAATATAGATAATGTGCTTCAATATTTTTTTTAGGAAAGAGATTACAGAAATTTCACTCATACTCCATGGCTTGAATCTAAGACCTGTTGGCCCAGATAGTAGGTGCTTCAATGTTGTTATGTATAATGATGTGTATGTGATTAGAAATATGTATATTCTATGATGAAAAATTATAGAGAATGAGAAGATGGATAGCAAATATGAAGATCTACATATATGTTCTTTATAATTTTAGCTAATCTAGTAAGTACATTGGACGGTGCAATATGCATTATATTCTCTATATTTTATGCCATGTAAATCATTTTTTACATATTTGGTGATTGACATGATGACATTGGAGATGCTCTAGGCTATTAGATTGTTATTTAGCGACATGGGTAGTAAGAACCATACGATCCGCGGACCCTAAAGGATTTTTTCCGCGGACCCTTAAGAATTAAATTACTATGGTAAGAACAATTTTTTTTTTTTTTTGATAAAATGGTAAGAACAACTTTGGTGATGCTTTTTGTTTGCGTCCATCAACTTAATAAAAAAAGGGATTTGACATTATATTACAGGCCAAATATGAAGACATTTGTTAAGATTTGATCTGTCGGTACGATTGTTAAAGAGTCAGGAAAGTAACTGCATGATACGTGGCACGTCCGCACGTGTCTTTAGACTTTAGTAGAGTTGAAGAATCAGTGCACTATGAATTGCAGTAAGGTGTGACCTTTCGAATGCTTCAGCAGCAGCAACACATGATAAAACAAGATTGGTTTACGAATATCAGCAGGATAACGATAATACTAACGACTTTAGATTCTTCAACTCCGTCATGGATCTTTATCCGGTGCAACGAACAGTTAAATAATGCGATTTAAAACAATGTTGTTTTGACGTTTTTATTAAAATTTTAAATTATTTTACCTAAACCAAGACATCGTTTATCTCGCATCAAATACTTTAACAATCACCACTCTTTCTTTAGAATCGAATCAAACAAAAGGAATACAAGTTACAACAATTCATACAAATGCACACACTGAATAAATAATAGCTCTTACAATCACCAGCCAGCTGTGAAATGATTACTAATACTTGTGTTTTCCATCGATGGATTGCTTACTTGTGGATGAATGAGGTGTTGATGAGCAGGGTTTAGACCAGAGACGCTCTTTAGCTGAGTAACACCAGCTTCACCAAATGGATTTGATGGTGACACTGGTTGTGGTTGGTGAGCGGACCAAATGGGTTCTGCAGCTGGGGACTTGCAGTTATAGGAATTATTGTTGTAGGTGTTATGTTTTTTGACAATGCAAACTCCTGATGCAGGTCATGAGATTTTCAGCCGGCATTTCATAAACAGGTCGCAGAGAGGCACTGTATTCTCCCTTAGGTAAACTGTCTAATGTTAGCAAGTTCAGTCCATCAGCCTGAAAGACATACTTTTCCTTCAGAGGTTACATGCTGGAATTCTATCCCATTTTCCGTTTCCCAGTAAAAAATTTCTTAGAATACAAATGTATGAAAACAGTTTACTTACAAGCTGCCTTTCGGTTTCAGTAACTGAAGGAAAGCTGCTAATCGGAGTGGTGAGAAGGGGAGGTTCCCATTCGATTGGATCAAATACATTTGTTTGATCGGAATGAGATTCAGAAGTTCCATCTGTATAGCAAGAAAAAAATAAGAGTTATCAGTCTGTCATACATTTATTAGGCCTGTATGACACAGGTAGGGAACAGCAGTTGTTACCATTAATTTTCAGCGGGGAGGTGATATCCTTGTTCATGGATGCATTTGGCATGTCAATGCTTAAATCCTAAAATAAACAAATATGCTGGTTTTAAATAATGTAAGGAATGTAAGATGGGAAAATTAATGAGGATTTATTGCTAGAAATTCACCAGTAGATCTCCAAAGTCAATGTGGACTGAAGGCTGAGTTGCATTCGGAGGAACATCAATGCGACTTGCAGCCAGAAGAATATCAAGTGACGGGCTGATCTCATTTTCCTCATGTAAATGTGCTTCTTGTGATGAAGAAGCAGCTTCTTCATCTGTTAGCATACGCTTCGTTGGGGAGGATTCCTGTGTAATTACATAGACATCAACATGCTAATCTAAGAAGTGGTGCGATGAAGTGTGTAGAATCAACTAACCGATATCTCCAGAGGAATAGGGACTACTCGTGGTGCCTCTCTTATATACTCTCCATTGAGTAGTAAGAAAGGACTGTGGAGGCTGCAATTAACGAACACAACTGAGGTCAGCGAATGACACAGCATAGACATACTTCAACAAGACTATGCCGGTATGCCCTCGCTTGCTATACATCATTACCTCACGCAAAATGGGAAACTGAAAATTCCTAGTAAGTGGTAATCCTTTGCAGACTTCATAGAAATCAGATAGGTTACCCGCCTGTGATATTCATGGATACAAATCATAAGCTAATAAATAAAGGTTCAACATATTGACAAGTTATGCAAACCTGCTCGCCAGCCCTTTTATAAATGTCAAGGGCTTTCATAGCTTCATGCTTGGACATCTCAAAGAACTACAACAAAACAAATTGGAAATGAGATAGTAAAAGTGGGAAGACGACAGTGATCAGTTCAGCTTTGGGTACTACCTTGTCAACAAGATTAATGATTCCATCGTTAATGGCACAATATATGTTGAAACTCTCTAGAAAAAGCTGAAAATGAAACAGTTAGAAGTAAACTTCAAGCAGCATACAGAAACGAGTGCATGTTACGAGTGCATACTGTCTGTGTCTGTGGCTTTTGAAGTCCTAATAACTTAATGTTTCGAAGGAAATAGCACGGACAAAACAGGATGGACATACCACATACCATAGTTAACGCAGCCTTTATGACACAACTGCTAGCGGCCGCTCCTTCAGGCTGTTAAATGAAAAAGGAAGCAAATTTCAGTTTTCACTGTGCCACGACTTTCCAGAGCTTACACACGCATATTTAGAAATATGCACAGACTCGTCTACTCAAAGGGCAGGAAAAAATGAGCGTCATTATTAGCTACGTCGATATTCTACTAAATATCAAAGTCTTAAGGATAAATATGGAGAACAAGGCATGGATTGTACAATAAGAGTGTGCAAGAGCAGGACTTAAAGAAAGTCTAAATCATATTAAATAGATACTTTGCGCTAAACAGTGCTCTTAGCTAACACAGAGGTTTCTTAAGCACGTTACATATTCTTGCAGCAGTAAAATGTTACCTGACATCCAATAAGCCGATGCAAGAGTTGTTGCAAAACAGGCAACTGTTCCAACAGTTGAACAGAGTTGAGATACCTTGTCCTGCTGAATCCCTGACATAAAAAATGCTCATTTATAATAATTATTTGCAGCATAAATCCTTCACATAAGTGAAAAACTAAAAGATAGTTCCAAGATCATCAGGAGTAGAGGATCAGTAGAGGATCAGCATTTTGTGCACAGCAGAGTAATTCCCAGCTTTCATCACCCTAAAGTTTTTATTTACCTTACCCTGGCCTTTACCAGAACTTGGAATACGCGCAAATTCAACATCATATTTGAGAATGCTAAAACATTCAAGTCTTTGTTCCAAGAACAGTGCATAAGTACGAACTGCCGCAGAGCAATCCCAAGCTGGAAAAAATACGTGTAACATGTAACAGCAAAGTTATATAATTTCTACGTTTGATAAAGCATCATTTTCCTACCATAGAGGAAAGGAAAATTTAAAAACCATCTGACTAACCTTTGGGACTTGAGTCATCCTTAAAATGAGATAGCTCAAGTATGTGCTCCTTTCGCGAAAATTTCCAAAGTTCCTCTCTGAATGTAGGATCACCTTCTCGTAATATTTGATGAAGAACAATTAATGTCTTCATTGCCACCTATCAAACATCAACTTACATTTTCAGCACGCGGTTTCATTATTTACTAAAATTAGAATGCTAAAACCGTGTAAGGACGAAAACAAATCTCATAAAATCCTTACAGTCCAGTTATGAGTCTTGGCCAGTCTTCTCGACAATGCTTGAATGCAATACACAATATCCGATCTCGGAACCACCGTCGTAGCAATTATGATCTCTGCACAACAACAATATCCCGCAATTCATCAAATAATTAAGAAATGAACATTGAAATTTAAAACACAACAACAACAAGAATTGAGACTTACTTCTAATGTGTTTTTCCTTGGGTGGGGCCATCACACGACCAGTCGCCTTCACAATCGCGATGTCCATTTCCTAAACACAATTCAAAATCAGAAGAAGAAAAAACCCTAACAATTTCATAACGAAACTTCAAAACAAAAAGCAGACCGCGTAATCATTGTTGACGTGAGCGATGCGGAGTTTAGCGGCGCGGAAGGCCTTACGTAATGTATTATGCGGCGACATGTGAGATTGTTGCTTCTTAGTGGCGGCGATGAACACGTGATCTGTCAATTTGGATTCTGGGAGAGAGAAGATGTAAAGACAGTGGACTGAACCAGAAGTCTGCTTTCAAACGTGCGTATTTTAATGTAACAATTTTCAATGTCACGCTAAATATTTGTACTAGATTCTTCTACAGCTGCTTTCAAACGTGAGATAAAATTGTCCGTATTTCTGTTTAAAGGAAATCCGAATCGAGCCGGCCCATTTATTGATGGACTTCAATCGAACTCGGGTGGTTCTCATCCAAGATTGAAAACTCCCTGATGATTTAGGTTAAAGGAGTTTACTTTGGCATGAAGCTGCATGGGAACTTAAGTCTGTCCACGTGAATGGAACATGACGAATGTGCAGAGAACATGAACATTGGAGAGGATTTATTTAGTAAAAAAGCTAATGTTTATAAGGAGATACGATCATTTATACAAGTTACGACCTCCCCGTGGCGTACGATTATTGCGACTCACCATCCCGACCTTTAAATCAATCTGATTTTACAGTTCATAATTTGTTGTGTTTAAAAAAAATAACCAAAAACAACAAAAACAAAAAAGTTCATAATTTGTACTTTTAAAATTTTTGTCATTTAAGAATATGCATAAATGAACATTAAATGCGCATATAATTAAGTGAAAATGCAAATAATTGAAAATTTCAAAATCTACATATGCACTAAATCATAGAGAACTGAACACGGTTACAAGATGATTTTGGACCACATTCTCTCTTTACTAGTCAAACCTAAAATCACAGTCATCAATTTCTACTCTTATTTGATGAAAAAGTTCACATTCTCCTTAGTATTATTTATTTTAATTGTTCTAATTCGTCAAAATCAGAATAATAACGTGATCAACTACTCTTGATCCATTTAAATTCGAACATCATACAACTACAAGAAAATATCTTCAAATTATGTTGTACGAAATGGAGGAACATATCATGTCACAAGGATACGCAGCAGAGCGAAATCGAAATGAAATAAATAGCATTAGGTTTTTTTGATGAAAAGTGATACATTTGCACAGAGTAATAATGCAGGCAAACATGTAATGAGGGCAGGGTGGCCTTAAAGTGATGAATCAAGGTCGTATAATTGAGCACATGGTGGGCACCCGGGAAGACTAGAATGTTCATGTCAGTCCCACACGTGGGGACAGACAATCACATTTGCAAAATTAAATAATAAATATGAAATTAATTACAAGTGTGAAGAAAGATTGTGCATGACTTTAGTTATGGCTCATGTCCCCTTTGTGGTCCATCCTTTTTATTACGTCAATGTAGGATGACTAAGATGGACTCAATATTTCAATTGTGATGTGAGTCAAAAATAAAGAATTGCAACAATTATATGGTGGTGTCCTACTGGTGGGGAGTTTTCATAAACTCCTTAAGATTAAGGGTTTCCATCTTGATCGTGATATACTCAACAAGACTTAAAGTAATCGTTGTTACAGTAGGTCGTCGAGAGACAGTTTCGAAATTCATAATAACGTGAACTGAAAATGAAGAATTGAGTAGATTGATATGTAGAGGTTGTATCCTGTGGATATATCCAATTTGGTGTACTCGTGGATGCAATCGACGGATGCAAGAGGAGATTCACGAGTCCACCAAATTGGATGGATCCACATGATACATTTCCTTCATATATACAAATTCAATGAAAAATAAAGAATTGCATTGTAGTGGATGGAAATATATACAAGGTGTGGTGGTTGCAGCTTGCATATACAAAATCAAGTTTTAGGTATGAGTGGTCGATCTTTGGTCCCTCCTATCCATCCTCTTCTAAGCTTATTTCTCAATGCTTTTGCACTGGAAAGATATCCTGAAAAGACACCAACTTCTACGGCTCAAATGTGCACACACTCACAAGTCATACTTTAGCATGGCTGAGCATCGACTTTCACTACTTCAGTAGGCAATCAGAGCACTACTTATCTCCTGCATCGACTTTCATTAATTGAACGACTAATCAAGCTTAAGGGGCCACTTTCACATATTTTGATAAACCTTTTGTATTGAGGTATTTGGTGGTTGTTTATTGATACTGATTAGGATAATGTGCATTGGAGATGCCGATTGTGACTCGCGATAATTTTTTATTTAATGGAATAAGTTCAAGGGTGAGATGAAAAATTTAGTAGACGGAATATCATGATCTTATACTTTGATTTTTATTAATTCAAAGTTGAGATTAATAATCATTTATCACTAATTGTCCCTATTTTTCTTAGAATCTAGCTGTCCAAATTATAAAAAATTAACTTTAATTTCAATCATAGAATTAATCATATCAACAATTAAAATTACATCTCTGTGTTTTACAAAATTTACAAGTATCTCTTCTATTGACATAGTTAATTTTAATTTCTTGTAAATACCGAGATGGGACCCAACATAAATGAGCGGACACATAGTTCATTTTAAACACGATTAAAACGTTAATAAGTCACAATCGATCTTGTGTCGAAGATAATTGTGGGGACCACGTTTATTAAACCATGTGTAAAATTCGTATTTGGTAAAAGGGTGTAGTGCTGGCTTACATGCAATGCGTACGTAAATATCATTTTCGGTGTCTGTAGATCAATCAAACTTCTTAAAGTGTCCCAGAAAACATCGAATGTCGAAACGTGGGTACTAATTTTTCGGTTGACAATTTTTGCTTTTCAAGAGGATAAGATCAAAACTTATCTTCTTCACTTGAGTAGGTAAGTCATGAAATGTGAATCAACAGAATTAAGAAATATCATAATCAATACTCCCTCCGTCCCTTTTTGTTTGTCAAAAAAGACAATCGGTACGATTATTAAAGAAAAAAGAAGGTATAAAATGTGTAGTTGAGAATAAATGATTTATATGTATATAAATAGAAAAATAAAATATGTAGAGAATGAAGCAAAAGTGACAAACTTAAGGGAGACCCAAAATAAAAAGTAGACAAACATTTAAGGACGGAGGGAATAAATTATTAAAATGATATTCCTTGATGCACATAGATATTGGATACTGGACGCCTGGTCCACATATTAGATTGCGTTTGAATTAGGGGAGATGTCTGAGATACTTAAAATAGTTGTTGTATAGAAACAGCCTTCTTGGTGGATACCGGACCCACAGGTCGTTTCTGGGAAGATATCAAGACGTGAACGAATCTCACCGCAACAGCTGAAAATGGAGCTAGCTGGATGATGCAGATGGCAGACTCCATGCCCTTTTCTATAACTTAAGGTGCGTGCCCTGACCGCATCCGCTGCGTTGTCAGACACGGCCGCAAGCCCATTGGGCCGGCCACTGTTTTATTGAATAAGTACTTAATAGTAGCCGGACTGGACTGACTAGTGTGAGCCGTTAATTAATTAAGCCGTTTTAGATCAGACGGCGCAGAGTCTATCGACGGCTGCACCGCTCGGTCAAACTGGTCTCGTCAGAGTCCGACCTCGCCTACTCTGATTAATTACAGTTTTACTAAGTACGAGTAAATATATAAATAAATTACACATTTCAATCAATATCGATATAATCACCTCAAGTCACGAGCCTCATCTCATCATCGGCTGCAGACCTCTGTTTCATCGCCCCCAATAAAAATGGCCGCAGCATATCAGACCCAGTGACCAGATCCACTCTTCAAAAACACCCACACCAAAAAACAGACACAATTTCCTTCATTCACTGTATACGCAAAAACAGCAACAATGAAACGTGAGAACCAATACGTGTATCAGGATTTCGCCGGCAGCAGTACTAGTACAGCAACGGAAAGGCGAAGGTGTGTTGCTGGGAGGAGTCAGCTGGGATGGATGATGAGCTGCTAGCTGTTTTGGGTTACAAGGTGAAGTCATCAAACATGGCGGAGGTAGCTCAGAGGCTTGAACAGCTTGAAGAAGTAATGGGTTGTGTCCGTGAAGATGGCCTTTCGCATCTCGGTTCAGAAACTGTTCATTACAACCCTAGTGACATCTCTAACTGGATTGAAAACATGCTCTCCGAATTCGTCCCATCTGGGTTTGACGACACAGTTGACTCCTTCACACCGACGTTACACTACGCCTCATTGACTGACTACGGCCTGAACGTCATTCCCGGTAAGCAAATCGTTTACCCTCAGCACCAAATCAGCGACGAATTCAACAACAACAATCTCATCGCCAACAAGCGGCTAAAATCGTCAACGGAGCCAGCGTTGACTGTTTCGGCTCGACCGGTGGTCATAGTTGACTCGCAGGAAGCAGGAGTTCGACTGGTCCATACACTAATGGCTTGCGCGGAGGCGATTCAACAATCGAAACTCGAATTAGCGGAAGCGCTAGTAAACCAGATCGGAATTCTGGCATCGTCTCAATCCGGCGCGATGCGTAAAGTCGCAGTATACTTCGCTGAAGCCCTAACGAGACGCATCTTCAACTGCTACCCTTCCGAATCGGTCAACCCTACCTTCACAAATCTGCTTCTCATGCATTTCTACGAATCCTCTCCATATCTAAAATTCGCACACTTCACCGCTAATCAAGCCATCCTTGAAGCCTTCTCCGGTAAGACGAAGGTTCATATCATCGATTTCAGTATCAATCAAGGTATGCAGTGGCCAGCGCTGATGCAAGCTTTGGCTCTCCGTTCTGGTGGTCCGCCGGCGTTCCGATTGACTGGTATCGGTCCTCCGTCACCGGATAATAAAGATCGGCTTCATGAAGTCGGACTTCACCTCGCTCGTCTGGCAGAGGCGATCCACGTCGAGTTCGAATTTCGAGGATTCGTCGCTAACAGCCTCGCGGATCTTGACGCTTCGATGCTCGAGTTGAAGCCGAGTGAGACCGAGTCAGTCGCGGTCAACTCGGTCTTCGAACTACATCGACTACTGGCCCGACCCGGTTCGGTCGAGAAGGTACTGAACGTAATTAAAGAAATCAAACCGGAGATTGTGACACTGGTGGAACAAGAAGCGAACCATAACTGTCCGGTTTTTCTTGACCGGTTTACCGAGTCGTTGCACTACTACTCGACCTTGTTCGACTCGCTGGAGGGTTCGGCTATCAGCCAGGACAAGTTAATGTCTGAAGTCTACCTCGGACGCCAGATCTGCAACGTGGTGGCATGCGAAGGGTTAGACCGAGTCGAGCGACATGAGACATTGGACCAGTGGCGGACGAGGTTCGATCTGGCCGGATTTGAGTCGGTTCATATCGGTTCGAATGCGTTCAAGCAAGCTAGTATGCTGCTTGATTTGTTCTCGGGTGGAGAAGGGTACAGGGTGGAAGAGAATAACGGTTGCTTGATGCTGGGGTGGCATTCGCGGCCGCTGATCTCGACTTCAGCTTGGAGACTCGGTGTGGCTCAGTGAGTCCGTCAAGCCGAGATGAGTTTGATTGAGACGGTTGGATGAAGTTGATTGGACCGGTCGGGTCGGTGGATTGCTGTGGTCCAACCGAATGACAGGAATATGTGAGTAGGACCCACCTGTAACAAAATAGAAAGGCAATTTTTAATTTAAAGATGCTGAGTGGGGAATTGATGGATGTTTTAAATTTACAGAGTTTGCATATTTATGAAACATGATTAAGCTTGAATGTAATCATGACATTAATCTAGATTCTATGTTAATCATGCAAACGTAAAGCAATTGTTAACATGAAAGCAAACTGCATTAGTCTTTAAAGGACGTCCTCAAGCCAGATGTACAATGTCAGTTGTTTTGACATTTTTATATAAATGTCTGAAAAATGTGCCTAATTATGCATGTGTAACCTCGAACTTGATCCTCACGTGTTATCTTTCGATTCCTTAATGAAGTTTAGGAGAGTGGTTTGGGGGGCATCTTTATTCTCTCTTTTTTTATAAAAGAGGGTAGTATCCCAAGGAGTACAATACGAGGACTTGAAAAATTAAATAAAATGTAGTCTGACTTGAAATAACAGAAAGAAATGAAAATAACGGAAAGAGTTAAACCTAAACATTTGCCTCACTCAGCACTACGCTATAATCGAAATAACCGATAATGAACTAAACAAAATTAGACATAAAACATGAAGACTACAAGATAGGAACATCGATGAAACTTCGAAAGCAAGCAAACAAGCAATATACAAATTTCCTCATGAAGAGAAAGAATTTCTAAAAAATTCTCTCAATTGAAAAAGCTAGAGAGAAACAGAAAAAAAACTCTGAAGATATTTATCTTTTTTTTTTACTGAAGGGTAAGTTGTGATAAGAGTTCAATGACAGAGGGACATTAAAATATTCCATCGTCCCTAAATGTTTGTCCACTTTCTATTTTGGGTGTCCCTTAAGTTTGTCACATTTGCTTCATTCTCAACCACATATTCTACTTTTCTACTCATATACATATAAATCATTTATTCTCAACCACACATTTTGTACCTTCTTTTTTTCTTAATAATAGTGTTGATTATCCTTTTTGACAAATAAATGGGGACGGAGGGAGTAGAAGACTTGTTCCGACAACAAGTCCACAATCTTTGAATCCAAAATTTTCTTTATTGGTCGTCTGAAACTAGGAAAAGATGTGGGAACGTCAATAAAGTTTTGACTTATCCATTAATTATATAAACGTGATTTAAATGTGTAGAGATGCAGGCATAACTGTATGTGAAGGGTTTAGATTGGACCAGGTAGTAAAATGGATCAATAATTACATTCACACTCACTAAACATGTAATATTATTCAAATTCGACTTGCTAATGAATATCCCTATCTATTTAATACGACCTCTTATTCCAGCGGTTTGATCCAAATGTGCACTCCCCTCTCGCACTTAACTTGTTCTAATGCAGAAAGTCAAGACCCATGAAAATTATGGCAAGAGCAGCTGACACTCATGCCCTCAAAATCTGATTTCACATTTCGCATAGTAAGTAACTAGCCCTCTACCAAAGGTCTTTACGGATGTTCCTAGCTTCCTATTAATTACTTTATGGTATATAATTTTGGTTTTTACGAACAGGCAGAATTTGACGAGATAGGAGCGGCTGTGAAGTCGACTGTAAGCCATACATCAAGTTCTACAAGAAGAAAAGTAAACCTAAGGATGGTGCATTTGTTTCCACAGTAATGCCAAATAACAAAAACTGCCTGGCAGGAGAGAGCCACATTGTTTGGAGGAAAGATAGGCTTGTGCAGGAGATGAGACTTCAGTTGAAAAATGTCGACCATGTTGAAATATACATTGAAGTTGAAGCTTGCACTGCTTATTAAACAAAATAATATGATATATTTTCCATAATAAAAACGGTCTTGAATAGACATAAAACACCACGAATATTAGAAAGTTTATATTGACTAGGTAGTGATAAGTGAAAAATGATCAATATTTACATTCACACTAATTGATTATGTCTCCCCAAGTGTACACTAAATATAAAGGCATGCATTGAAGACTCAGAACACCTTTTAAGCAAGACCTATTTTTAATGGATGAAATTTCGAAATCTCAGCTTGTATTGAATGACTCTCGGATTCTTCGTTGATTCATATATTTTGATAAATTTTGTAAATTCATGATGCAGTTTCTTGACGCAGTATCCTGATGCAACCTTCGACACTTCTTGTGTCCAGTTTTTTAAAAATTCGTCATTGTCAATCACATGTCACTACTACAGATCATGTTTATAACAGCGCTTGTTTTTGCTCTTTAACAGCGCTTCTTGAAGCGCTGTTGAAACGAGTGCTGTAATAAATCACAGATTTATAACAGCGCTTTTTTTAAAAAAACGCTGTTGTTTATAAACATTTTTAACAGCGCTTATTTATTATTAAGCGCTGTTAAAAATGTCTATAACAACAGCGCTTTTTTTAGAAAAGCGCTGTTATAAATCGGAGATTTACACAGCACTCGTTTCAACAGCGCTTAAGAAAAAGCGCTGTTATTTAGTTTATTTTTTACAGCGCTTAAATTAAAAGCGCTGTTAAAAATAATTATTCACAATAATTAATATTTTATTAATTAGAAATTTTAAATAATTCGAATATTAAAAATTCAAATTAAAGTGTTTTAAATATTTCGCAATAAGATATTTATTATAATATTTTCGGGGATTAGAAAAAACGTTTTTGAAATTTAATAATAATTAAACCTGCTTTAAAAGGCAATTAATTTTATTTAAAATCGTAATAGTACAATGAAATTGAAATCGATTTTAACTTTCGATTTTTTTACTAAAACCCTAGCCTTCTTCGTGCTGAATTTGTCTCGGTGCTCGTCTTGAATTTGTCACATTCCCTTCGACATTATCACAAAATTCGACAAATCTGCAAGAAAATAATAGTGTTAAAATCATAGTGTTAATATAAAACGAAACAAAACATAAAAGAGTATCCTTACTCGAATCGGTGAAGAACACTAAAGCTCAACAAAAAGGTGTTTATCCTAACTCGAATCGGTGAAGAACTAAAATAATTTGACACAAAAATTTCAATGTAAAGTTTCATATATATAGAAAGATTGTAGCGGGAAGTTTGGGCGCGTAATTAAAAATTCCGAAATTTTAAATATGGAATGTGGACTGTTAGATTATTTTAAGCAACGATTGGGATTAAAATCTGTGCGAAACTGAGCCGACCAATCACGTCATTTCTCTCTTTAACAGCGCTTAAATATTTAAAACGCTGTTAAAGAGTATTTTTTTAAAGTAAATCGAATTAAAAAAACTTCAACAGCGCTTATCATGTTTAAGCGCTGTCGTATAATATTTACAACAGCGCTTAAACATAATAAGCGCTGTTGTAAACCGTTGATATTTGTTTTGTTTTTTTTTAGAATTTATTGATTTGTAAAAAACAAATTTAGTTGAAAATTTGATTTATGAAGCTAATAACTCATTTACTTCAAAAATAATTATTTACTTGCATTTTTGTTGTGTTTTGATTAATGAAAAGTATAGTTGATCAAAATGTACATTGTTCAACCTATTGTCAACCTATTGCTTAGTAAAGAGACACATTACAAATTTTCAAATGACAACGATTTCAAATGCTTATATATGTTCTCATGATATTTTAATAAATTGAATGTTACTTATTGAGTTTTTAAATTCTTAACTCAACAACACCTTTAAAATATATAACCTAATTTTTTAAACTTAAAAATACTAAAAAGATGTCTTTTACAGCGCTTTTACAAGAAATAAGCGCTGTAATATATAAATTTTTTTGATTTAAAATTATTAATTATGAATTTACAGCGCTTATTTTAATTTAAACGCTGTAAAAAGTAATTAATTTATTATTAATTTTAATATATATTACAGCGTTTATCTATTTAAACGCTGTTATAATTAGGGTTTAGATTTAGGGGTTAGGGTTCGGGGTTCAGGGTTTAGAACCCTAATTACGACAGCGCTTTTTTTAAATTAAACGCTGTTAAAAGTTATTATTTTATTATTAATTAATTTAATATATATTACAGCGTTTATTTATTTAAACGCTGTTATAATTAGGGTTTGAATTAAGGGTTAGGGTTCGGGGTTCAGGGTTTAGAACCCTAATTACGAGCATTTTTAAATTAAACGCTGTTATAAATCAATTTATTATTTGAAACATGATAAATTAGTCATAATATATACACCTCCAAGCACAATAGTTGCCAACATCACTTGGACAAAATATTACTATGCATGCCATCCCTCCCAAGCATATATACATGTCATCCCTCTCAAGCATATATACATGCATCCCTCCCAAGCATATATACATGCATCCCTCCCAAGCATATATACATGCATCCCTCCCAAGCATATATACATGCCATCCCTCTAAGCATATATACATGCCATCCTCCCAAGCATACATGTCCACTCTCAAGCATACATCCCTCTCAAGTTCAACTAGCATTTTAACTAATGTTCTAAATCAGAAAACTTCAAAATCAACTGTCTAACAATAATAACTACGTTTTTTATATAGGGAAACAACAAAACTCTAAAACAAAAATAATAAAATATTCGAAAATAATGGAAAAATACTAAAAATTCAAAATAAAATAGTAAATGATCGAATTTGCCCAACAAAGACCATTTTGTTTGTCCGGCTCGTCGTTCTCTTCGAAACGATATATATGGGTCCAATTCTGACATCGGGAGCTCAAAAACTGCTAAGTTAAGACCATGTGCACCTTCTTACAGTGATTCATTTTATTCCAAAATTCAGCATCCTCTGTTCTGTATCAAGGGCTTTAATAAGTTAAGTTAAAAACCAGCGTATTATTATTTTTACTTAGTTTCAAAAAATTTAAATAAAATTTAAATAAATTTTTTTTAGACAGCGCTTTTATGAAAAGGCGCTGCGGTAAACATTTGACAGCGCTTTTTATATAAGCACTGTTTTAATTAGTATTTTTTACAGCGCTTTTTTAGAAAAGCGCTGTTAAATATATTACTTAAGACAGCGCCTAATAATATAAGCGCTGTTGTATGTTTTGTACAGCGTTTTCTTAAGAAGCGTTGTGTTAAATACATTTATTACAGCGCTTTCTATTTAAAGCGCTGTGAAAGATCTAATTTTTTTAACAGCGCTTAATAACAAGCGCTGTTGAAAATATAATCTGTACTAGTGTGTCTCCATGATGCTCATAGATAGTATTCGAGTGATTGAAACAATACTAAGACAAAGAATCGCTCTTGATTATTTTGTTTCACAGGTAACACCTTTTCACTCTTATACACATGCCAATGTGACGAATGGGGAAACCAAATTGTACAATATTGTTTTATTATTAGATTGAGAGCTATTCCAGCTTGTTGGGAAGGCTAACTCACATATAGCCGATGGGATTCTTAAAGTTGGTCTCTTTGAGAGGTTAGTTTGTTTCTTCTTTATTTGTTATTTAGCCAATGTGACGAAGGTTAGTTTGTCTCTTTGAGGGTGGTGTCCTAGTGGTGGGCAAGGAGTCTTTATAAACTCTTGTCCTAAGAGTCATGAGTTCAATCCATGGCCTTACCAATATTCTTGCCTTGAGAAGCTCTTTCTTATTCCCTTTTCTACTCCCCATGTGGTGGAGTCTTTCCTATATAATGGTTTTGGTTTTAATTGAAGGTCTTGTAATAGATTGGTCATGTAATGGTATAATTTCCATAGTGAATTGATATGCTGGAGTTGAACTTGTAATAAAAAAACATTGATTTATACCACTATACAGTTCTCCAGTGTAAAAGCTGTTAGCTTAAGTTTTACCTGAATCTGCTGCTTGACTGCGCATTTTGCAGCTCTAGTTGTACCACACCCCTCAAATGCACATCAACAATGGTACAACAACCAAGACTTGGACCCATGTCTTAATTCGAAAACACGAGATATAGCTGGTGATTATACGTCGGGACAGAGGCCAAGTCCCTGAATCCTGATGGTCACAACTAAACCATGAGACGACCTGTTCCCTAAATACATCTTGGAAATCACTGTCTAAAAAACATTACAATACATGGCAAGATTTCGAAAACTAGATTTTCTGGTGGTGCAACATTTGGTGAACAAGTAGCAGCATTTAAGGCGTAAATAAATGATTAAATGCATGAATGCAAATGTGATGATGATGGAGGATAAAAACAGTAATGCCAGCAATATACTGAATCAAAATATAGAGAAACAAACAGATGCTAATACATAAATTGGTTATGAATGCAAATGATGATGCAATGACGAATGAATTCATGAATGCAACAAGATGAATTTTTTTTCAATGAATGAATGATGTGTGCATAAATGAATGAATGATGAATGCGTGCATGATGCTAGATGAACGATGAATGCCGGTAATAAATATATATTGAAAGAACGAATGATGAACAAATGATATGGTCAGCAAGCTCGTACAGAACCTGACAGATTTGTATGTACGTAACTCCGTACTTGGTCCTTGCCTGCAAATCAAATGTTTCAGAAATACACGATAAGATACTGTATACTATAAAACATGATACCAAGCTCTATTCGTGGTTGTCCATGAACACTTCTGGCTAAAACCAAACTGATCCCAGTTAAGTTCCATCTCAAACTGAATCAACAATCACTGACAGTAAATAAATCCATCACAAAGAATCAACTAAACCCATCTCGAACTGACTGAAATCTCCCAAACAGATCAAACCCAAATTATAATATCACTAAGGAACCTCGGACGCAGACCGACTTGATTCATCATAACCTTTGCTGATAGTTCCCAAAATGATGCTCATTAAATTACTGATATTCAAACCAAAACAACCTTACTCACTGATAACCATCTAAGAGAAATGACAGTTATTTACACCAGTGTCAAATTTGCAGAAAATTGAATGAACACTTCAAGACTCTACTTTTATAATAGAAACCACAAACCCAGTATTGTTTCACACTCTAACCAACCATCCCCTTTACACATCATTTTTCAGTCACAATGCCATACCACACAAATATTATTTCACACAATTTCAAGAAGTCATCATGTCAATATAATCAAATCCCATGTTTTGAAATATCACTGTTTAGAAATCCTCCCTCAGTTCTCATAATAAAAACACAAACTCATCATTCAGGACAATACTTTTCCCACACAAAGCCACATAGTGAAGAAGATCATTGTTTAAGACTCCGCATATCCGACAGCTCATTCAGACAACATTTTCCAACCTCAATGCCATTTATCACAAACAGTTTTATCTCACACAGTTTCATGAATTCCATATTTTGTAATTTTTCTTGCAATAGATAACCAAAGAGTCCCACAAAAGGATATAAATCACATACACAACATCTGATTTACACAACACTTACGGGCGAGAATGCCACACCCAACATCCATTTACACCAAGTGTTTTCTGGATACCCACTTAATTATTGTGATTTCTAAAACAATATGCTTCAATCATGCTTTTCCCCAAATTAAAATGACACTTATTTGCCACTGCCGAATAGTAAAAAGATAGAAAGAGGAATGGTTTGCAGAAGATTGAATCACCCTTTCCTCATTCTACTTTCATAATATAAACCACATGCCCACCATCCCATTTACATAAAACTTTCGGACGACAATGCCATACCCAACAGCCCATTTACACGAACTGTTTTTCAGGATACCAACTTAATTGATGCAATTTCTAAACAATAAGCTTCAATCAAGCTTTTCCCCAATTAAAATGGCACTTATTTGCCACTGCCGAATAGTAAAAAGATAGAAAGAGGAATGGTTTGCAGAAGATTGAATCACCCTTTCCTCATTCTACTTTCATAATATAAACCACATGCCCACCATCCCATTTACATAACACTTTCAGACAACAATGCCATACCCAACAGCCCATCTACACCAACTGTTTTTCAGGATACCAACTTAATTGATGCAATTTCTAAACAATAAGCTTCAATTCAAGCCTTTCTCCAATTAAAATGACACTTATTTGCCACATCCGAATTGTAAAAAAGATAGAAAGAGGATAGGTTGCAGAAGATTGAATCACCCTTTCCTCATTCTACTGGCATAATATAAACCACATAGCCAAAATGTCTTAAAAGGACAGTTATTTACCAATGTCAGATTTGCTAGGAAATTGAATAACCACGTCAAGAGTCTACTTTTATAATGGACACCATAAACCCAGTATTGTTTCACACTCTAACCAACGCCCCATTTACACATCATTTTCCAGCACAATACACAAACATTATTTAACAGAGTTTCAAGAAGTCATCGTCTAAATATTAATCAAATCCCAAGTTTTGAAAGATCAATATATAAAATTCCTCCCTCAATTCTCATGCTAAAAAATACAAACTCAACATTCAGAACAATACTTTTCCTGCACAAAGCCACATAGTGAATACAATCATTGTTTCAGACTCAACATGCCGATATAAATGAAATCAATGTTTTCAAAGTTCATTTTACAATCATTCGATTCACATAATATACTCTGCATATCCGACATCTCATTCAGACAACATTTTCCAACCTCAACACCATATACACAAACAATGTCATCTCACATTGTTTCATAAATTCCACATTCTGTAATTTCTTCTTAGAATCAATATTCAAAGAGTCCCACAAAAGGATATCATTTATCACAGAGACATCGATCGAAACAATAAACGACACCAATTGAATTAAACAAAGACGATGAGGAAAGAAACACGTACAAATCGATAAGAACCAAACACGCTTTTGGAAACAAATCTCTGATGCCGACGAGTATCTCAAAGCCATAATCGAAATCGGAATCGTATTCCAATTTTGCGAATTGCAATCGAACCCTGATTTTTCGAATCGGAATCCCAGCCCTAATTTTGACTCTTTGTGTTGACTCTCTCTGCCTTTATAGAATAACGATTTTTCTAACCGTTGTAAAAATTAGGAAACTTCATTAAATGCATTTTTTTTAAAAAAATATATAAAAATTAATTTTTAGAAACTACCTCGGAAGGTCGGTGTAACTGATTTACTAATCTGGACAAAAATTTGTATTCTTTATTACTTATTTTATTAATTCAAAAATAAAGTTACTGGTTATGATTTTTTCCTTATCGAGTCAAGTTTACAACTACTTTTTTAATCGTTGAACAACTAATAAAGTATTAAGCATATATTGAGTTTTGAATCATAATTAAGTAATAAACAGCTTTTGTGTCAACCGATGATTTATTTGTTACTCCCTCCGTCCCACAAAATTTGTCCACTTTTATTATTATTTGTGAGGTATAAAATAATCAAAGTGGACAAACATAGTGGGACGGAGGGAGTATTTATTTGCAATGTATTAATTTGATCTGACAAGCAACCCTCGTGCCCGTTGTAAAGTATAACTGTGTTGAGTTTTAAGGTATCTGTTGTCATATCTTTGTATTTATTGCACATGCATGTGCCCCATTTATTAGTAAATATCAATAAACTGCAACAAATTAAAATTTCTTATTTAAAACGGTAAATATTTAAAGTCATGAAAAATAAATGTTTGTATGATTTTTTGTAGGCAGCTCGGATCAGTGTAACTGTGGCAATTCACTCAATAAAGATAAAAATGACGCATGAGGGAATTTTTTATAAAATTTATTTTTACTTTGTTTAAGGACTATGGGATCCAGAGATCGAATGGCTAATCAGTAGACTGTTGCTTTTTCTGCTACAGGATGCTAGACTTCATTTTCATCACATAAATCAAAACTAGAGGGAATTTGGTTGAAAAATGGTATAAAAATGAAATTTTTATCCAAGTCGAAAATATAAAAAGAGTATTAAATTAGAAATATGTAACTATTTGTGCACTTATCTTATATTCTATCTCGTTTTTGTCTTATATACATTAATGCAACATATTTTATCCTTTAATATACATGCATTGTGCACGTGGCACACGCTGACAGACTGAAAATTTTAAATGGGTCTTAAACTAACGCGCTTTTGACTCTAGTGGATCCAAACCCTGACGTAAATGGAGAATCCAGATGATCCATTCATGTTTTCTGCTATGGATGAGTTGAGCATGAGTTATTGTGTTTTAAGCTGAACAGTTACAAGTATGACAGGGTCACATCAATAAGTGATTTATTCTCATAAACTCATCTTTGCATTATACCTAGCACAAAGTTAAACATGGGTTGACCATTTTCACCGAGTTTGTAAGGTTAGGCAGTTCAGAATGCGTAGGATATCAAAATCTGCCGGTCTAAAACGCTGCTACTCCTGAAACGGAGCTGATAGTGACACATCAAAAACTATTCTCAGGTAATGAAATATACCCACTTTTGATCCCAAAAAAAAACTATCCTCAGTTAGACTCAAAATCTTGCTTATCGATCCTATTTCAAGAATCCATATATATTTAACAGTTACCACTCAACTAGTACAATTTGTCCGCGCACTTTCATAACACCAAATTGCAGCGGCAATGAGCACAACGTTGAGGTCAAAATCATAAACCAAAAGCTAAAGAGAAGTCTGTGTTCTCAACACTAGAATATGCAATGACTTGCATAAAAGCAATACAAATTGAAGTCTCTGAATCAGGAAACAGAATAGCAGGGCCAGCATATATAAGCGGATATCTTATTAAAGCTAGTTTCAAGTAGCACCAACCCACCATTTCATTGATGCCATAAAAATGTTACATTTCACACAATACACAAAACATTTCTTTCAATTTCTCCTCTTCAGATAAAATTCAAAGCCAGTAGTAACTTGACAAGAACATAACTTTTCAAACCTTGGTTATAATCAGTTTGCTAGTTGTGAAGTGGGTTTGGACCAGCGTGGATTTTCCGCTTGTCTTCATTATAGATTGTGTCCTGGTCTGCATCAACCGGCTGATGATATGTTTTGCTGGAGTGCACTTCAGAGATGTTGACAACATGTTGTTGGAGTAGTTTTCTTGGCTGAGGCTGTGAGGAGTAGTGGAGACCTAAGTTGTTGTTAGAGTGGGTAATGGAGTATAGGAAGGTGACTTGAGCTAGAAGTGCAAGCACGCAGACGCTGTAGATGAGTTTCCTTGAAGTTGAAGGCATTGCAGCTGCTACGCGTTTCTGCCTTGATCCGATCTTAGTCCAGCAGCAGGAGCTTACTGTTTTTGAACCTGGGACTTTGCTGTCATTTGCACTCATTGAAAATTGGAACAATGGTGCACTTGAGACAGTGGTGTCTCCTGGAACAGAGAAGTGCAAGTTCACAGAAAAGGGGAGTGTGCGAAGAAGATTTTAAATGAAAGAAAAGGGAATTGAAGTGCAGTCATTATGCGTCAACTGCAAATTCAGAGAGGGAATGAATGTTGACGGACATTAAGACGCGTATTGAAAGGCAATGGCATTAACTAAGGGCATTCATTCTATTGATATTCTTATCGAAATGGAGTGACAGGTAGCTGCCTGATGTTGAAATTTTGAGGCTATTTGGAATGCTGATCAAATGCTGTAACTGTAACACTAATGCCTCTGTTGTTGATTTACATCCTTATTTTGAGTCTGTATGTTCAATGCTATTATGATGCACTGATGTATAGGAAAAGGGACTTGTGAAGAAGTAAATGTTTGAACTTGAAGCAACATTGTGCTACTGTAGCAGACTAGCAGTAGTGTAGTTGCTGGAAATTAATTTACACTGTACCGATTCTTTATATGCAAAATGATGAGAATATTCACTTTGGTGATGTTGGCATGGTACTAAAATGATAAATTTTGTTAATTTTATTTTGTAAGTATGACATGTTTTTAGTGAATAAAATGTTAAGAGTAGTTTGATTGAAGTTAGAATGATAAATAATTACAGTTTTAATATTAGAATAGGAAACGCAATCTAAAAGTTGGCAACCGGATAACAATAATGAAATAAATATACAAATTTGAATATTTGATGGAATATTTTATGAGGTTGTGGATGATATAAAAGGAGTGAAACGAGGTCATAGAAAATCAGAGCTCTACACACTAGATTATAAATATGCAAGAAATTATTGGGTTATGTGGCTCAGTACATCAATATCAGAGCTAAGTTAGCACTCAGATATAAGAGCATCCACAATGCAAATGGCCATTTTTCCTTATTTTTGGGACCCACAATATGTCAACTCATTTAAAAATGACCAAACGAAAAAAATGGTCACATTTCATCCAATGTTTGCCCACTTCCCACATCTTGTCATCTAATGATATTGTATAATTAATTTTGATTTAGTAAAAGAATATTGAATTTGTAATAATCAATTGTGATTAAAAATTTGAAATTATTTTAAAAATAAAAGACATGTCACGCAATTAAAATACATTAAAGAAAAGTTCAATTAAAATACATGTCACGTAATTAAAATACATTAAATACATTGAAATTTTGACATATCATTACATTAGTTAAAATATATATAAAAAGTTCAATTAATTGAAAATTTGAAGTGTTCATGTCTGAACTTAATTTCTTGAGAATTGCCTATTAAGACAGCCACCTTTATTCTATTTGCATGGATTAGGAGCAGCTACGTATCATTTTGATATTTTTACTAATATATAAAAGATGCAGGAGTAAAATCAAATGAGATAAAATTATTAATTTTGAAATTAATGGATGAGATTTGAAAGCAAAATCCATTTATCTCAAACCCTTGCTAATTTATCAAAAAACAGTGGAGGATTCGTATCTACCTAAACTGGATCTTGTCACTATGCACTTACATTACATTAATGCTCTTTTTAATCTAGTTGATCTGTTCTTTTCAACATGTGATAATGGTCATAAAAAAAACTTAATTGCAGTAAATTCAATTTATTATGCGACTTGTCACATAGTACTACATAACAAGCTTATATTACACGGAAGCAAAGTCTTTTTTTAAGTTTATTCATATATCGCTTAAGGACTGTACAAACCCAGACTAGCCTCTTATATGAGGTTTATGATTGACCAGAATATAATTTTACATATTCTTTTATACTATTATTTTTGTAATCACATATCACTTTCCTATATTATCTCTATTACTAATAATAATTACTTTATTTCCTAACTAGATTATTAATAACTTAAAATATAATGCAAGTACTTAGATTTTATTTGTAAGTAGTTTGTTTTATATGTTGTTCTATTTAAAAAAATATATAAATAAAAGAATTTAATTGTACATGTAGAAATTACTAGAGTAGTATAAAAAGTGATGCAAAATGATAAATTTTGAAGATTTTATTTGTTTCCGATTAAATAAAAAATTAGAAGAGTTGTTACAAGGCTAATAAATTTTCATTTTGTGTATCCGTGAATATTTTCGTTATTTACAAATTTCCATGTAATACAATTTTAATTAATAATATAAATCTATTAAAATAATCAAATTCCCCATTATATTCCAGACTTGTGCTTGGAGTGTCTTCAGATTCAGATCACTCCGACACAAATCGACTCGGTTTCAATTTGTCCCCACGAAAACAAGTCCCTACATCTCTGCCTCTCCCCACATCGTCATCCACTTCTTTCTCACAACATTCCACAACAAAAACTTAAATCAATTATTGAAACCTTACCACCAACACCAACGCCATGAACTCCTCAAACCGTTCCACTCCTCAGTTCATCTTCATCATCACAACCCTCTTAGTACTTATCCAAGTAGTCCCACACCCAACCATCCCCAAAGAAGCCCTCCCAACACGCTCCGGCTACCTCCCAGTCTCCTCCACCAGCTCCCTTTACTACGCTTTCTACGAAGCTCAAAACCCCATCTCTCCACTCCCTTCAACCCCAATCTTAATCTGGCGCCAGGCGGACCTGGCTGCTCTTCTATGATTGGCAACTTTTTCGAGCTTGGTCCGTACCGACTAA